>SNQJ01S0121567.1:0-16514 GCA_010110895.2 Picea sitchensis | reverse complement strand
GAGGATGAACATACCGATCATACTGACACTTGACTCTTTGTTTGTGAGCCTCATTAGCCAATGTTGCATCACGTTGTTGCTCATCGAGCTACTCAAGATATAATAAGAGTTCCTCAAGCGGTGAAGTTTCTGGAAATAATTGCATTGCCAACTTAAGAGATGGGATCTGACACTCTATAGGAAAGACTGATTTCAACCCATAAATGAGTTTAAAAGGTGAGAAATCGGTGGCAGCCTTTACAGACGTTTGGTAGGCCCACAAGGTCGAGTACAACATCAAATTCCAATTTGATTTGGCCGAATTGATTGTTCATTGTAGAATGGTCTTGAGAGACTTATTCACAACTTCCACCTGATCATTCACTTGTGGGTAGTAAGGTGATGAATGTTCTGGCCTCAACCCAAGATTTGACATTAGCTCGGACATCATTTTTTCTGAAAGTGACTGCCATGGTTAGTGACAATCTCCTTCGAGATGTTGAACCTTGCTATTATCTGATTAAACAAAAAGAGAGTTGTTGTCTCTCCATCATTATTGAATGTCGGCATAACTTCGACCCACTTTGTGAAGTAGTCTACTGCTACGATGATATAGTGGTGCCCCCTAGATGAAGGGGGATGGAATGTAGTATAATCAATCCCCCACTTGGTGAAGGGGGCGATAGTAATGACGGGAAACATGGGAGCGAGGTGTGACCTCATCTTCCGAGAGAAGGTCTGACACGGGTGGCACTTTTTGACCGATTCAACGCAATCTTTGATCAACGTCAGCCAAAAGTAACCGGCTCATAGAATCTTTTGGGTTGTTGCCAACCTAGACAAATGACCACCACATTCTCCAGTGTGGCAGTCATTAAGCAGGAGTTCTTCTTCTTCATGAATGAGACATCTGTGAAGGATGCAATCTACACCTCAACGATACAAAGTGTCCTCGAGTAAGAGACAATTATTCGCTTGATGGCGTATACGTCAACGCTCATCACGAGAAGCAGAGGCATGGAACTTCAAAGTCTGGAAATAGACTAGTATATCTCCATACCAGTCCGAAGATGAAATCAGAAAAAGATCTCCTTTAATCGGTGATTCTTCGGGCGCAATATCACCTGACTCAACCGGAATTTCTGAGATAAGTTCCACAAAGACCAGCAACTTTTTAGATTTTGCAAACACAAAATCCAAGTCAAATTCTTGGAGGACAAAAATCCATCTACTGATCTTTCCGCCGATTACACATTGTGTTAGCACGTATTGAAATGGATTCACAATGGCAATGACGGTGGTCTTGTGAAACATGATATAATGACGAAACTGTTGGACAACATGTACTGCTGCCAACACAAGCTTCTCAACATGGGAGTAGTTGAGTTATGGTCCAACCAGGCCTCGACTCAGGTAATAAATCACATGCTCTTCAAGCAGATCGTCCTCTTGAACCAAGACCATATCGATGGTCGACTCTGTAGGTACAATAAGAAATATTTATTATAATTGGGTGGCCGAAGTAGAGGGGAATACGTGAGGGCGTATTTCAACGATTCGAAAGAGTGTTGAGCGGCTTCATCCCAATGGAAAGGAATGCCCTTATTTAGTAAACACATAAACCCTTTAGTGATTTCGGCATAGTTTTCGATAAAACGTCGAAGAAAGTTCACTTTATGATGTAAGATTTGAAGCTGAGGGGTTGTGCATGGGGGAGGCAATTGAACTATCACCTCAAACTTTAGAGGATCGACCATGATCCATGTTGTAGAAACTATAAAACCTAAAAGACGACTCGACGTCACGCAAAAACTGCACTTGTTTGGATTCAAGCGAATCGGATAGTAGCGACATCGTTCAAAGATAAGTCGGAGGTGCGTTGGATGATCAACTCTCTTACGAGATCATGATGTTAAATCATTGAGATAGGCCTCGAATATGTGTTTAAGATCGTGGAAAGAAAAAGACATGGCCCACTGAAAGGTGGCTCCAACATTCTTCAGGACAAAAGGCATATTCCGATAAGAAAATGTAGCCCACGGAAAAATAAAAGTTATTTTATGCTGGTCTTTGAGCTTAATCTGTATCTAATTGTATCCTGAAAAAACATCCATGAAAGAAAAGACCTCACAGCCTGCACATTCATCGAAAATCTGGTCAATGAATGGGGTGGGGAAATTATCCTTTGGACAGGCCTTGTTCAAATCACGGAAGTCCGTACATACGTGAATCGTACCCTGCTTTTTGTTGAGTGGAACGAGGTTTGACACCCATTGAGTCAATTGAATGGGGTAGATGAAACCGGCTTTGAGCAGTTTCTCTACTTTAGCCTTAATAGATGTCTCTTTCTGAGCATTCACCAAAAGAAGCTTCTGTCGAACTGGCTTGGTGTCAGGATAGGTCATGATTTCATGTTCGATGATTCTCAGATCGATGCTTAACATTTCCTCGTAAGACCAGGCAAAAACATCGCGAAATTCCTTAAATAAATCTGTGTAGATTAGAGTCTCCTCCCGAGAGCAGTCCGCTCTGATGAAGACATTCTCCATGATGCCAGGGGTTCTAGATATGTCAATAGGCATTGTTTTAGCGATGGTTGTCGTATTACCCTCGGCATAAACTGCGTGTGTAGCCAGAGGATTAATAGGACAAGGCCTATCTCCAGTCATAGTCAACACAGATTCTCCTGGCTCTATTCTTCCTAACTCTAGGAGAAAATAAGATATGTGATGGAGATCATCCCAGGGTATGTTTGGACCAATCAATGCCTCTATGATCGCCTCGTCAGAGGGCAAGACCAAGTCTAAGGAATCGGTATTGGTTGGGGAACCTTGAGCCCAAATAGGCTCTAGAAATGGATCCAACTCCTGTGTGGGAGTCGGATTGGGGTCAGTCGAAGCTTGCTAGACAATAGAGTACGCAACTTCTGTCGCGGAAAAGAGAATGGCCATGCCATGGTGCCCTATCCCTTCCATCATGGCCGATGGGGTAGGAAGAGTCCACGGATCATTAAAGTAAGTCATGTGAAACGATGACACTTGAAATATTTCAACCTTAGGTTGGTTGGGGACAACCGATATCATCTTGACATCGCCAGAAGGAGGTGGGTAATCGAAAGTACCCATGAGAGGTGGGCACAAACTAACCCCAACGTTGACAACACCAGGTTGTGGGTTATCAATCATTGGGATCGTGGATGCCCCCGATGAAGGGTTAGGCTTGGAGAAGGACAATTGATCAATGGTTACGATTCGACCCTCGTGTGGGAACAACAAGACCCAAAACAATGTGGCAACCACTACATGCTTTGCATATGTCCAA
This sequence comes from Picea sitchensis, assembly GCA_010110895.2. Taxonomy (NCBI): domain Eukaryota; kingdom Viridiplantae; phylum Streptophyta; class Pinopsida; order Pinales; family Pinaceae; genus Picea; species Picea sitchensis. Next base: position 13,214 of record SNQJ01S0121567.1, on the reverse strand, counting down.
CTCCTTCCTAATAGCAGGTTGTAGTCAAGAGGCGCATCGACCACTTCAACTTCGACACACACAGTCTTCTTTCCCAACTGCACAAGGAAAGAAGGGATGATTCCATGTGGACTGAAAGAATGACCATAAAAAGAAGTAAGCAGAGTAGGTGACAGAGACAAAACGGGTTGGCCAATGGCCTTCCAACACACCAATGACATCATGCATGTCGAGGCGCCCTCATCAACCACCATGCGGAAAATGTTCTGAGTAAAAGATTTTGTAGGGTGAGCCACTACTATATGAAACACAACATGGTATGGGAGACAAGGTTTCAAGTCATCCATATCAAGCATGATCGTTCCCGGATTACAGGTCTCAGCAAATCCTAAGGCAGCTAGCAAAGCCTTTCTCTGTGAAGGTCAACTCTGGAGAACCTCCAAAGAAGACATCACGCAAGGGGTTTGTAACAAATCCTCCACCACAGAGTAGTTATGTGCGGCCCTTGCATTTGGATTATGTGAAGCCTTCTTGAATGCCCCTTTCAGGATGTGTGTCATTGTTTTGCCCATCGTTCTCTTGATCTGGAGAGGAACATATGGGTTCTTGGCTTCTTTACCCTTTTCAACAGTGTTTGGCATTTTGTAATTGTGTGCCCTAGTTTCTATGTGAGCATCACCTTTCAACATATAAACGTTTGCGGCCAAGGGATTACCAGAATATGGAGGGGGTCCCTTACTTCCCCCATACACGCTCGAAGAGGCTTGATTCCAAAAAATTTTCATGTGGAAATGTGTTCGTTAACACAACAGGTTGTTGTTGCACCAATAAATTCTAGGCCTCCGCAAGCCGAGGGCACAGCTGAGTCAGGTGGTCTTTCGTGGAAAGGTTACATGGATACTTCAACTTATTTTTCTCTGTGTTGCACCCGCCAACGTTATTGGTGGGTTTCTTATCCCCCTTACCCTTCTTTCATTGTTTCTTCTTTCCGTCAAGCTGCTAGTTGGGCTTCGGGTTCATCGATTGCACACTGTATACATCCGATGCTTGAGTAGGGGAAAAATCCAAACTAGTGGTTGGGTTGGTTGTTATTTGTTGTATCGACAATTTTTTCAATTGATTCGACAACTGATTAGTGGGATTCACTTGTGTTGAACCAACGATGCCATCGACATGTGGTCCAGGCTTGTGTCTAGTCTTGTCAAGTATAGACCGTGGTGCATCTGGAAAAACCTCATAAAGTAAACCAGATTGAGAGTATATTAGTTCAAGTTGTTGAGCTCTCATTATCACCTCTTCCTATGAAAAGACCCCTGATGTTGCAACGTCCTTGGATAACTGGGGTACCAAATACTTAAGGAACCTTTCCAGAAGGAATGTTGGTGGAACTGGTACTTTTATCAAACTCTTACGGCATCGCCATTCTCGGATGTCATCCAAGATATGGTCAGCCTTTGTTTGCTCAAAGTTGGCTAGAATTTCGGTGTCGGCATCGTATCTCATAGGTAATTGAAAATGGTTTAAGAATGCCATTGCCAATTCGCCAAAAGTAGAGTATCTTGAGCAGTCGAGCTCGATGTACCATTTTGCGGCGCTCCCGATAAGAGTGCGTTGAAACAGACGCAACTGAACAGAGTCGTCTCTCAAAGAGTTGGATGAGAACCATAAGTAAAACGTGGTCACATGATCACCAGGATCGTTGTTAGGATTACCATTGAACTTCAGAATGTTTGAGGGAAACTTTGTCGGCATGGAAGGCCAACACGGATCGTGACAGATTGGGTCATTTAACAATCTTAAAAAGTCTGGAAAATGAAATGTTTCCAGAAATGGTAGCTTGGGTTGTTGACTATGTACAGGAGGGAAGGAGCTTGGAATTTGGCTAGCACGAGGTTGCCAGGAAAAGTTAGGTTGATGGCCCGGGTTTTGGTAAAAACCGTGGCCTAGGCTAGCATTCAGATATTGCGCTTGTTGAGACGTCATTGACTGACTCTCATAATAGGATGTTGAGGGTTGGGAAAGGATTTCTCCCGATGTTGTGCAATTTGTTCCAAAGGTTCTAGAAGGGTTTCCCCCTACCAATCCAATGGGCATAGGTACTGAGCCTTGCCTAGGGTTCCATTGACCATGGAAAGGGTTGCCCCTGGTCAACACCCCTGGCGAGGGGATTGATCCCTGCTACGGATTCCAGGGTCCTTGAGAAGTGTTTTCCCCCTGTGCAGGAATAGTACCCTATGTAGGATTTTGTGATCCAAAACCAGGGTTTCCCCCATCCGAGACGGAAACCGACGAGAATGAGTTGTTACCAAACGTTTCGAACAAAGAGAACAACAAAGAACCCAATGACATGGTGTTGGAAGAAGTTTCTTGATTACCTACTCTAAATAAGTTGTAATTCATGTTTGGCCAAACAGGCTGTTGAGAAGCACCGTCGAGAGAAGGGGACGAAGGAGGTATGTGACCCCCGTCGTAAGGGAAAGCATTATAGGGGGATGAGGTGCCCCCCATGGACCCTTCCAGAGGAGCGTTAGAGCTCCCAGCCACCAGACCCATGGTCTATAGGGTGGAGTAGGTGAGGACTGAGTTCGTATAAAATTTGGTCATCCCGTATGAAAACGGAGGACCCATCGCACTCTGTGTGAACGGTGCAGTGATCGCCACCATAGACGAAATCAAACATTGCCCGAGGTAGAGGTGGTGAGACCATAGTGGTCCGGACCTGCGAAGGTGAGTTAGGAGGCGGAACACCCCCAATGGTGACAATCGTAGGGGGAGTATGAGGCCTCCCAGACGAAGTAGAAGCATTTTCTTACATCGTTGCTTGTAGGATTATCTGACACTCATGTTGTGTTACCCTTGGGGGGACAACTTGGACCACGATGAGCGCCAAAAATTCATTGATCAGAGGGTTATACAGACCGAGGGATTTCACTCCAAGGTCATAAATAGTTGGTTCCTACGGATACAGGTGTTCTCCTCTCGGAGTTGGATTGGGCATAGTTTCCTGTGGCCCGATCGCCTCAAATTACCCTTGTTGGTCAAGTCTTCACTGTAATGGTGGCGGTGGTGGCTCCAAATTAACCGGCGGAAGGCCCAGAAGCCTTCGCGACTGGTGGGGATCTTGATCTTCCACTGTGTGAGAATATCAATGACACAATAAGGCTTTTTTACGTTGAAGACCAAGCACACACTAGAAAATTTCCTACAAGATAAAGAAAGCAAACCACTTAACTAGTTGGAAGAACTATTACACCAGCCAACACTAGAGCAACTTACCGTTGCAAGTGCAAATCGAACACGGAAGCACCCTCCGGGTATAATCTGCAAAGTGTGGCCCGATGTCTACCCTAGGTATTGTGGTATACCCCCACATTCACATGTGTAAGTCCCTAAAATAAAGGCAACTAGGTTGCCAGCTCGTGAACAATCATCAGGCGAGTACAATCGACAGTCGGGTGGACCACAATGAGCAAGGTATGAAGCCTGAAACCTATCGAGGGTATCAAAAGCAAGTGTTCCAGAAGACGAATGAGGACCTCGAATGAATTCGAGACCTACGAAGCTCCGTGGCAAATGCGATCAACGGAATCTCAAGACAAGTCATCTATATGTGTTCCCCACTACGCTTGGTCTGGATTTGGAGGGGTTATCTCCGCTACCTTTCCGCACACAACCTCGTGTTTAGCCCTTGTGTTAGAGGGGGGTCCCAGATAACTTTCACGTTTATTGAACCTTTTACACTCCCTAGCACAGACTCGTATGTTTGTTTTATAGCCTTGAAGAGTTTCCTCTCCAACATAAATCAAGGCTCTAGCCTAGACTAGTTGATGGACCCTACAAACATAAAGTCTAATTGATTTTAATTAAGCGTTAATTTTAAGTGGCTTGTCTTAAGTCAAAGGAACGGAAATGGAACTAGTGGTGTATTTTAAGAGACGAAAGAGAAGAACAAATACTGAAAGCAAAATTACTTTTTTTTAACAAATAAAGATTTGCAATTTGAAACCTCTTTAACCAACTTTTCGTAACTACTTTTTCTAAGATCTTTTAAAAGAAAAACCTAAAACCAAATTTCGCTCGACTACGAGCTACTTAAATTTCTAAGAATTCAGTAAAGAACTTAAAGAAAAGAACTCTTTCTCCTAACAAGTAAAGACAACTAACCTAACTACTTGACCAAAGAAATAAATGAAATTTGTTTTTTTTTTATGCTTCAAAATAAGAAACTTGAAATTGAATTCCTTTTATTTTCTTCTAAAGCAAGTAAAAGGGAAAAGTGAAGACAAGACAAGACCAAAAACTGACTTCTAGTCTACTACGGATTGTAGGGAGTCACTGAAGGAACCACACAGGCTAAACAGAAAAGACTCACAGACTCGTCTAAAAATATTTCAAAGAAAACACAAGAAATATTTAAAAGATAAAGAAACTGACGTCAAACCCAAACTAAACACTGTAACTACAGAGACCGGTACTAGATCAAGAAACCCCTGAGAAGTGTGACTTCAATCAGGGAAGAGGTTGACTACCCCTTCTTAAGGAAAAAGTTTCCTGATACAGGTACGCTACTGAAACTTAAGCAACATGTGTGTGTACGTGGGTTGTCCAAAGGTAGGGCGCATTTGTACGTGTGCAGACCCACTGCAAGCCACGTACACCTCTGTAAGTTTTCAAAAAAGAAAACTAACAGCTAGGATGACAGGGCAGAGAGTACTGGTATGGTAGACTAGAATCCCTTAAAGACTCATCAACTTACAGAAACTCAAAAAAAGGTAATCAAACCAATTAAAACACCCAAGAAATATCCCCTAAAAACCCTAGAGGCTTGCCCAGTATGTCACCAATTTTGCTATAGCGGGAAAACCCCCCTATGAACTACACTAGGGTTCAACATGTAGGCAGATATAACCTTCTAAAAGTCTCCTAATTTTTATAAATACCTCGACTATACCCCACATTCATACAAGAAATACAAAGTAAAAGGATCTGGTAACTCTACCTTAAACTCTGCGTTCAACGTCGATCCTTTCGCGTTCGATTGCTCCTCGACTACAAGTCTCCTCCCAAGGTTGACCTGCATTCACAAAAAGACAAACAAGAAACTACGAACATGTATATCATATATGAATTAGTGGTTTAGATGTCATAATAAAACATGAATCAAACATAAATATTGAACACATCATATGGCGGGACAGAAAAAGTACTCCTTTTATTAGAATCACAAAGTTTACTTACAATGAGATCGACGACTGCTCCTTGAACCTGGCCTGAGCTCCTCTTCACCAAGATCCAACTGTGCTTCCACGTATCTTTCTCCTGTCACACTTCTTCTAAGGAAATGGTATGGGCTTATGATGGAGGAAAAAGGCAACAATGGGCAATTCTGGCACAAAACTCACAAGGTGGCTGCAAATTCTTGGGGCAAGGAGGGGATGTCAAACGGGCATAGTTTCACTGTTCTTATGATTATATTATGAATGAGACCCCAACACATCCTTTTATATGACAAAAGGATGGTTATTCGGTTGGGTGACAGGCTATAGGTGGTGGGATAGTTGGGAAACTACCCAATAGCCCGTAATCTCAACGAATTCCTTGAAACTTTTTAATTTTTACAACTTTTGTGGGCATACGCGAGCTATAATGCTGCAACTAGCGTACGTACGCGAGTAGTAATGGTGCATCTAGTGTACATACGCGGGTAGTAATGGTGCATGACATGTACATCTTCAAAAATAGTGTTTTTAAGAAGAGTTTCTCAGTGATGGCTTGGCAAAAATAACAAGTAAGATGGCATGATGCCAGGTATGCATGTATGGTGCAATTTAGGGTTATAACGAAAACTTGATTGAAAATATGTTTGATATGAGGAACCATGATCAGAATCTCATGTTTTAATATCTCAACTTGGTATCTTGATTTAATGTCTTTAGCTTTTACAATATTGAGATGTTTAATGCTAGATTTTATACCATCCTAGTGTAGTGACCGTTGGTTTAGGTGTCCTCACAGGAAACATAAAGTTTGTTAAGCTATTCTAGGATGATGTTAGCCCAGCATGTTTTAGGTTCTCTTTTACATAATTCTATAATTATATTTTGATTTTTAGTTAAATATTGACATTTTTACTTGTTATTAGGAACTTATAATATTTGAAATTACTAGTTTTTTTTAGACTCATTAAAGGCACTTTCAATATTTATTCATGCACTTTGACATTCTAGATCATACATGGGTTCCAAAGATGTTGTTTGCTCATGATATACAATTTTAAACAATACTTTTCAAGTAGAAGGATATCTTCTAGGTGGAATTTTCATATTAATTCTTATTTGTTTCATTTTTCATCATAATTGAGCAATTAGAAGGTGGATCGTTGGGAAATTAGAAGATTTTATATTGCCGAAAAGAATTAGATTATGTTTAATGTGTATAGAGTTGAGGGTGCATGTGAAGGTGAGAGAGAGCATGCATGCATGACTGGTACAACCACGTGAGAAATTGTGTAGGGGTCCCACAGGTTAGTTTGTATGGTTGCATGTGGAGAATGGTTGTTGGCCATGGGTGGATTCCATTGTCTAAATGGGGTGATGTGAGGTCTCCCAGTGGTTATGAAGCCTCAAGAGGGAGATTGTTGATCCATGTTAGTGATGATGAGGGATGGATGAATTCCAAGAGGACCCAATCTAAGGATCATTCCCCTCTAGATTTTTTTTCCTTTGGATTCTGGTGATACAAATGGATTGTTGAACAGTATTGTTCACTTATTGAATGCAAAGTTTGAGGGGGTTGCAAACTCAAAGTTGAAATCAAAAGAAGGGGATTGCATTCATTGTTGTGAAATAATTTGTCATCCTTGGTTGATTCAAATATGGAATTGGTCGTTAGCTTGAGTGCATATTCAAAGACTCAAATGGTTGAAGAAACTCAAGAATCCCAAGCTATAGGAGGAATTTCTAAGGATCAAATGTCAGCTTCAGATATTGTGGACGGGATCGAGTTTATTGAAGCTAGTGTAGATAGTGTTTTGTTTAGATCAATGAGGATATTTTGATTGAGAATGGTGTTGAGCCTAGTGAAAAGGTTGTGGCTTTTGCTTCGGTGTCGAACGTTAACGAGAGGGGTGTATTTGAACCTCGTGATGTGTTATTGTTCATGGAGATTTTAATTTTTTTCTAGATAGTAATAAGGAGTATTTTGAAGGGAGACAAAACTTGGAGTGTTGGCAACTGATTTTGTATTTCCTAACCATATGCCATATGAGGCTACATTTAACAAGTTGTGTTTGTTGAAATGGGATGCAAAAAGGGGTTTCTTTGAATTCATACTTGGGCTTGGGATAAAGTATGTTTGTCTTCTATTCAACACAAAAGTAGTAGCTAGACATGTATTATAGTATGGTACTTGGAACATTTTTGTTTCTTTGGCCAATGTGCAATCATGGAGGTGATATTTTAATCTGTAGAATTGGGGCTAGGCACATTATCCCATATGATTAGAGTTCCACTCTCTTCCAACATATTTACATCATTTTGTAGATCTATTATCTAATTATTTTAGCAAGATATTGATTCCAGATGGATGACATAATTCTTTTCGAGCCAACCTGAGGGTTTGTGTAGAAGTAGATATGATGAAGAAGTTATCTTTGTTTATTTCTATCATAATGGTATATGGGGTTTGGTAATAGAAGGTTTGATATTTGAAGCTTCCTAATGCTTGCTTGGCATGTCTGCCACAATATCACCTCATCCATGATTATCTTCATCGGAAGGCCCTACAAAATTCACCCAGGGTTTAGTCGTTGCAACTTTGGCTACCCTTTCGAGCAAGGTTGGTTCTTCAGTTGGTTCTAGATAGGTGGCCACGGAGGGTGGCCCTCAAGATAAGGAGTGTGGGTCTTCATCTCATCTACCACAACCTTATGGTGGTGGATCTAGTGGGGGTGTGGTTTAGGGGGCTTCCATGAGTGAATGGGGTCCTATTCTATAGCTTGCTTAAAATCCTGCCTTTGGTGGTCCTATTGATAGCTCTAGGAGTGAAAGTACTATTTTGGCATATTCGATAGGTATATGTGATCAAACAAAGTGTATGGAGGTTGATGATGGATGACAGGTAATAAGTGGAAGGGGGTCTCATTGCTTGTACCTTTGGAAAAACTCAATAGAGCATTGAATTTATCTTCATAGGTGAAGTCTTTCAAGGAAGCCATTTCCCTTTCTAATGAGAAGGGAACATCTTATTTGGGGACTATAGCATTGAACAATAAGTATAACATGCTAGACAACCCTCTCTTCCTATAATGGAGCTCTCCCTTATTTCTTAGAATGCTATAGGGATGGCGATCATGGAACATAAGTAGTTTTTTTCATTGAGTACTTCAAAAAGAAAAGTTGGATGTGATATTCTTGTAGGAGATCAAGCCTATTGGATTTGAGCTTCAAAATTGCATGAGTTATTATGGAATGGTCCATTATGGAATACAAACAATGTTTAGGGAGTGAGGGAGTAGTGCATGTTATTTCTTTGTACCCGCATAATTTTGTTATAGCTCATGGTTGTGATCCATATAAGATATGTATATGGATTACTTTATTGATCTAGGAGAGATTGCTAGGACTTTGTTCAATTTATGCACCTAACATTAGTTTGGCTTGATTTCATAATTGGGAATGGATGGAATCTTTATTGTTGAATATAGAGTGGATTGTTGGTGGAGATTTTAATATGGTTAAATGGGAGCATTATTGGGGTGGAAATGTAAGAACGGTTGTTAATATCTCTAGAAAACAAGCTCAGTCAATATGCAAGGACACTCTTTAGCTCTTCAACCCTAACTATGGGAAGAAAGGTTTTTATTATGGAGGTTGGCTCACTTGGTCCAACTTCATATAGGGGAAGGATAGAGTACAAGCGAGATTGGATCAGGTGTATGGTCCATAAGATGACATCTCTTTTTTTGTGCATATGTGACAAGTTGATGTGTTGATTGATACCATTGGTTCAAACCATATTCCTATTTAGACTTTCTTTTTAGTGGGGCATGTGGTGGATTCAAAACCCTCTACCTTGTTTAAGTTGAACATGCCTCTACCTTGTTTAAGTTGAACATGTCTCATTTGGATTATCCTTATTCTAGTGCCCTTGTGCATCGAGTTTGGAACCTTATCACTCACCCTAGTAGTCATAGAGGTGGGTTTTTATGGTGTGAGTCTGCTATTTGGAGAACCATCAAGTTCATGTGGGGTTGGGGTTGTAAGATATCTCATAAGCATAGACAGGAGCTCTAAGAAGCTAGGTGAAAGTTAGAGGAGGTGCATTTCTTCCTATATGAGGACCTTCATAACACCATTCTTCGGGAGGATATAACTCAGTTAGAGTTGATAGTGTGTAGAGAGGAGTATATTTCTAGGGTGGCTCAAGTTCATGTACATGTGCTATTATCCATCCATTGTGTTACGAAATAGGTGAGTTGGTCGGTCACTAGTGCACTATCCCAAACTACGTATGCACTCGGGCCTTATTGTTCCAACTTTGGTTGAACTATTATTGGATTGGTGCTTGGCTCTAGTAACTAATAATCATTCAAGACTATTGGTGGATAGCTTGGTTGTAGTTTATTTTAGGAGGGGGGCGAAGGCTTTAAGTTCTTCTTTAATTTTCTAAAGAAGAAAGCAGTGGTTAATCAGGTGCTTAGTTTAGGTAGAGTTGATGGTTCGATGGAGGATGATCCAACTAATATTCAAGGTATGTTTGGTGAGCATTTTCAGTCTATTTTTTCATATTACCCTTTGTTGGATTCAATATTTTGGCTACTAGGGATTCCTACCATGGAGTAGTCACACACAAGGTGTTAGTCATTGATTGAGACAAATTGCATAGGGAGTTTACAGAGGATGAGATTTTTCCAACATTATTCTCAACGAAGTATGGGAAACCCTTGGGATAGATGGTCTACCTTACTAGTTCTACAAGGAAAAGTGGGATATAGTAGGGGATGACTTCTATTGTATGGCCCTTGAGGAACTTTTTAAAGGGTGTTTGATGGAGAATACTAATCAGGAATTGATTAAGTTGATTCTAAAGAATGTTTTCAGAGACACTATAGGGAAGTGGCATCATATTACTCTGTTAAGTGTCTCCTACAAGATAGTGGCTAAAGTGGTGGATTTGAGGGTGATATATGTGGCCTTAAATATTGTCTGTAGAGGGTAGACAATTTTTGTACAAGGGCACTTTATTTTGGATATAGTGATTTTAGCTTGGGAGGCAATGGAATGGACTAGGGAGACTGATCAGTAGGTTTGTTTTTGTAAGATTGACTTTGATAACGCTTATGATCAGATTGACTGGTCTTTCATCATTGATATGTTGACCTACTTGGGATTTGGATTGTGCTATGTGGGGATGATCAATAACCTATTTTCTTGTGCCTCTATTTTTATGTTAGTGAAGAATTCTCTTTCTCCTCATATTCATCTTCACAGGTATATGAGGCAAGGGAACCCTTTGGTGCCCTATCTTTATGTATTGACTACTACTCCCCTTGGATATCTATTGGATTCGGTTTGTTTGTAAGGTTTTCTAAGAGGTGTTTCTTTTCCCAATAGCTTAAATATGGTCAATAACCATTTTTTGAATGATTCCCTTGTATCTATGAAGGAAAATCAAGGGTTAGTTTTGGGTGCTAAAGATTGTTTGTATGTGTTATGTGTGGCCTTTATGGATATTGTTAGTGACCATAAAACCAATTTTTGGTTGATGGTATTAAAGAAACCCCTACTTGGATTCCTACTACATGGAATTTTGTTTGTATTGGTGTTATTATGATATATCTTAGCATTCCATTTTGTGTGGGGCTTTCTTCAGTTTCCAAGTGGAATTTGTCACCTAGAGTGGTTGCAACATAATCTTCTTGTTTAGAAGTACAAGGAATTCTAATTTTTTGGCAAGTCGACTATGGTGGGAAGGATTTTGTAGGCTTGTCATATCTATTATGTGTCCCATTGGCTTCATAATAGGGCTTAGTTTCAGAGGTTGGAGTAGCTATTGTGATCATACTTATGGGTCAATTATGGTGGGGCTAAGGGCATGCCCATGGTTCCCTTTGATGTCTGTATCATGCCCAAGGGTGAGGGAGGTCTAGGGTTGTTCGATGTGGTGATGCAGGGAAACATCTTGGTAGATAAATGGGTGGTTCGATGTTTGGAGTGGTCCTCTCCTTGGCATGTCTTATTGAGGCATAGACTTCTTTCAGTGCAACATGTGGGTAGAGTCGGGGGAGCTTTTGGTCTATGTGAAATCATATCTACTCCTCATAATTTTTAGACAGTAGGCTCTTTCATTTTTAGAAGCATATGGAAAACATGGAGAAAAGTGGTCGATTTGGTGCGGTGGTAGATATCGAGTAGTTGAGTAGGGTGGGATTTGGCTAGAAAACCAATTTGGATTTGGAAGGTGCATGACACGTGTGTTGTGGATCTTCCTAGTTTTTAGTTGCGACGGTTTAACAAGAAGATAATATTTTATTGGAGAGACCTATGGGATGCCAATACTCACTCTATGAAGGATTGGTGATCTTTAGCTTGTGAATATGCCCTTTCTCTTGTTGATTGGCCCACTCTTTTGGAGATTATTGGCCTCATTCCACACACGGAGTTATTTAAATGAATATTGATATGTTGAGCCCCTTTTCGCATAATTGGTATTGGAGTTACGAGCACCCTTTGCTTCAATACAATTCTTGGAAATTGTACTCCATTTTACAATAGTGGCATGAACTAGGTTCAATGTTGAATGTGAGATGAGTGTCTTTTGATGTTGAGAGTCGATAGTTCAAGAAATTGCATAGTGTGTGGTCGGTGCAGGTGTCTTGCAAGCTAAGAGTGTTTGTTTGGTTGGTGACTTATTAGGGCCTTCCCACCAAGTCTTTGTTGGCAAAGAGTGTCCTTTCAGATGGATTTTATCCTTTTTGTCTTTGGGTGGAAATGGTGAAACAATTGTTATGGGATTACCATTTTTCCAAGTCCTACTAGGACCATGTTTAGTCAGGGCATGCTTCTTTTCTTTAGGGGAGATTGCATTGTTGGGTAGTTCTATTGGGAGATTCCATATTTGTAGTTCAATATTCCCTTTGTTATATTTAACAATGTATAAGAATTTCAACTTTGTTTGTTCTCTAGAAGCTTCGTTGCAAGTATGTTTTTTAGAAAGGAGTTAGTTCCTTGGTTTCCTTCCATAATATGTAGAGAGAAGAAGTAAGTACATAGTTGATAGGCAATCAATGATGCCAAGTTGTTAAATATTTAAGCATATTCTAATTTTATTGCTATTGTAATTGTTTTTAAGGAAGAAGATATAAATATCATTATATATACCTTTAGGTTTTTTGTTTTTTCTCTTTGATATAAATATATTTTTATAAATATAAAAATATCTTTAAAAAAAAGCATATCGATTTCTTTCAAGTTCACATCTAGATTTAGTGTTACACTACGGAGTGGTGATAGAATAGAATATCTAATTAATCTTATTTTCTATCAAATTATCAATTTTAATAAAAGTAATATATATAATAATCTATTTTTAAGGTCATGGCCAAGCTAGACACCAAATTGGTGTATGAGACCCCCTTGTTTGTGGGACAAGGAACCTCCTTCATGCAGTGATTTGATTGCTAAAGTCTACAAAGGTATACGACCCTTTGGATTTGAACCTGTACCTTCAAGAAATATACATATATTCTTAGCCATTAAACCCATATATATAACAAAAAACACTTCTACATTTCACATAAAAATAAAATAATATTAATACTTTATTAACGAGAGAAAGCGGAAGACCCTCAATCATAAAGATTCTCGATACGGCTCTCATATATTTCCTTTTTAAATTATTTTAACATGTTTAAATTAGTATTAATAATTTTAATGGACGAAGGGGCTCCATCCCATAGCGTGCCTCTAGACCTATGTCTATAATCATTTGAATGCCATATGGTATTGTAAAGGGGGCAGAAATAGCGATGGAAATGGCTCACATGCCAAATAGACAAATCAATGATGAGTGGCTCCCACCCCTAACGTGTGGTCTCTCTCCACCCTTGTCTTTAGCCCCTCCAACTCAAAATTACAAGGAAAGAAATAAGACACTCATAAAGGGAAGCTCTTCCATTATTAACTGCTTCTTACATTACGTTAATTTGTTTACATTACTTATCTAATGTTTTTTTA
>SNQJ01S0121566.1:11689-22918 GCA_010110895.2 Picea sitchensis | reverse complement strand
AACATTTTGCTTCCCTTTTTTGTAGATGATTTCAAAATCATAACCCAACATCTTGGTCACCCATTTTTGTTGTTCTTCTAAAGATAGTCTTTGTTCCAAGAAGTATTTAAGACTATAATGATCTGTTTTGACCTTGAAGTGCCTACCTATTAGGTAAGGGTGTCATTTCTTCAATGCATGTAGTATTGCCCAATTTCCTTCTCACAAATGGGTGTGTGTAAGTCCTTTCCCTTGAGTGGCCAACTTTCAAAAGAAAGGGGCCTTCCTTCTTGCATTAGAACAACACCAATGCCATTTCCTGAGGCATCACATTCCACAATAAAGGATTTTGTGAAGTCTGGTGTGGTCAAGGAAGGAGCTTTGCACATCGCCTCTTTAAGCTATTAAAAATATTGAGTTACCTCTATAGTACATGAAAATGCATCTTTCTTAGTTAATGTTGTTAAAGGTGCTTTTATTCTTCCATAGTTTCGATCAAACTTGTGGGAGTAACCTGTCAAACCCAAAAATCCTCTAAGATTCTTCAATGTTTTGGGAATCAGCTAGTCCATCATGGCCTTAATATTGTTAGATTCTACCTTCACACCTTCATGAGATATAATATGACCCAAATAATCTACCTCCTTCACCCCAAATAAACATTTGGATGGTTTGGCATACAGTTGTCGCTCCTTTAGTAGTTGTAGCACCTTGTGTTACACATGATTTTGGTCACTCTAGTGATGTCTCTACAGTGATTGTGTTCAGGCTCTCACAAGGACTTTTTTCCTGAGAAAAGTGATTGTTGTCTTCCTCTACAAAACATTTTTGAAGTGAGTTCGTAGGCTACATATGGTGCAGGGTGAAAAAACTTTGATTCTCGCAGGTTTCTATATACCTAGCCTGCGAGGAGTTCACAGTTTTCTCTATAGACAGGGTGCGAAGTTGTTTTAAAGTAAAAATGGAGGAAGAGGTTACGAAGGTTCTAGAAAGGGATCTTCTAGAAAATGAGTTGGCATTCGCATGGTTGGCATCCTACTGACTTCTCAGATTTAGTGGGATCACCCTCATCCTTTTAACCATCTCTCCTTTTCCTATATATTGAAAGGTTTCTCATGGAAGAAGTTAAGCAAGATTGAATAAAGAATTGATGAGATAATAGGTTCAGAGTTGTGTGAGAATCCCTGCTTGAATTGATGCTTGAGGCCTCTATTTTCCCATCAAGCCATAGTGGATCTTTTGCATACAAGTTTGAAGAAAATGTGTGTGTCAGAACAAAGGACCATCGAAAGGAACCTTGCGACATCAAGGCAATCTGGTTGTACCATCTACTTTCGTTTAATATGATACAGAGACATGTCCCTTTCCCATAAAATCAATCTTATTTTATTACATAATTCCTTGATCACATGTTTAGGTTTTCATTGAATGTATTATTGTCACTTTCACCTTGGTTGATACGTGTTGTTGCAGATCCGATATTACAAGGCCGTCGAGGTGAAGCAGGGACAAAAAATACATAAGGAAGCTATATTTTAAGGTATGTCATTTATTCCTTATTTGATGGAAGATTCAATGATTGTAACTTAGGGAAAGTGTCACGTCCTGTCCTGTTTTGTTCTAGATCTAGGTGGATCTAGGGAGATCAGTTAGTGTCCGCACATACTGATTTGTCCTACAACAAAATTGGCAACTCCACTGGGGAGACTCTGTTTTATGGTTTTTTGTTGGCCATTTTCTCTTAGCCTATATTTTTTCAGTTCCAAACAGTCTCTGAGTCTGTGGGAGATCCACATAGACCCTTTGGACCTAGAAGTTCACTTAGATTGTTGTCCCTTTTTTCCAAATTTCTTTGATTACAAACAGGTTTGCACGGTACTTGCTTGGAGCCTATGAAAACCCCTGATTTTTGCACCCCACTGTTCAAACCAGTGCGACATGTTCGCACCCTACTTGTGTCCATCCTGCAAACTCCATTGATTTTCGTACTGAATCCTATATCTAGCTTGCGAACCCATTTGAATTTTTTTTTTTGGAATTAATCTTTCCTGTCTTGTTGATGCCCAGCTTTGTCTGAGCATATGGGAAGAAATTCTTGTGTCATTATTCAACTGTTTGCTAAATTCATCTCGCCATTGATTGGTTTTCAGAGATCAGAAACCATTCTAAATCATTTGTTCCAGCTCCTACTTCTTGACTTTTTATCAATAAGGGTATAATCTCTTAGCCTGAGATCTGAGTGCTTATATGATTGAAAGTATTTTAAGTCCTGGATTGATTGTGTTGTTTAGATTGTTCACTGACTAGAAAGTCCTTTGTTTATTTGCATTTGAAGAACTACTTTCTCGTCATTTTTATTTTTATCTACGTTGAAATCTTGATTTGGGTGTGTGTTAAGTGTATCAATGTTCGTTGATTACATGTGCTTTCTTCTTTACATCCCTATTTTGGTTTGCGAAAGAAAAATTAAAGCCATCCATTATTGATGAGTAATCATTCATAGCAATATTTTTCATTCAAAGAATTTTTTTTAGAGAAAATCGAAAAGTTTCATTTTCATGGTTGTTTGCAATTTTGTTCAAGAATGAAAAATACATTTTATAGATTCTATTATTCCAGAAAAAAATCCGTCTCCCTGCTGTAGATAGAGTTCATTGAACGAAAATTTGCATCATCCATATCTATTTGCATATTTTTTGGGTCAATGTCTTAACAACATTGGTTTCATTTCCATCTTCCTCTCGCGTAAAAAACAGCCCATAAAGACAGTACGTAATCACAAAATTTACTTAGTAACTTTTATTTTCCAGGATCTTTCACACCAACATTAGCTAGGCTAGCGCTTTGGAATAGGCTGTAAGACACACTCTCCAAAGCACAAAACACACAGTAGTATCTTGTGATAGGGAGAGTTGAAATCCATTTGCAACATTTTGTCCCGGGAAGCCCTTCTCACACAAGGGTCAAACTTGAGGTTGCATTGAGATTAGCAGAGTTACTCACCCTACTTTATTGGTCTCAGTGTAGAGATTGCACGTATTACAGGGGTCACTTGAAGGTATACCCAAAATGATGAGTGGAAGCCTTTCAAGTTGATTTCGAGCTTAATACCCTACCCTTGCGTGTGGATCAGATTGTCAACTATCTCCCCAGGCATCATTGTTGTTGATGGTAACTTTAGTGACCTATCTTCTTAGGGTCTTACACAAGGTGATTGTGGAGGGGCAAGTCTTCATAGTACCTGGAATCGATGTTGGCCAAACTCACTCGGGCTCCTTGGAGGGTAAATCCACAATTACTGTGTGGAAGCTTGCACCAAGGCGTAAGTCCGTTAAGCAGGTCGTCAACGTAACTTTTCCACCCTAGCCTAGCCCCTTCTTATCCTGATTTCATGATGTTGGATTGCATCACCGACTAGTGACCTTGAAATAAGAAGTTTTCATTTTCTTGGTTTGATTCCTACATTTTTTAGCGCGTACTATTTGTTTCCATAGTTGGCCATAGAATTTATTTTGACAGATTTTTAGCTAGCCAACATCGACCCTCCACGTTGCTCACATAGAATGCAAGGACTACCCCTAGAAGATATGGAAGGTTCTCAACCCTTTCCTACCAACCCACTGGAGGGATCTCCTCAACAGAGTGAAGTCCAAGACATCACCACTCCATGAGTGGAAAGAACTGACTCCTTAGATCAATTCTGAATTACAGATTCCCTAGAATCTTTCCGACTTCCTCCCAATTCCATGAGATGTAGTCTCTGGCTAAATTCATCCGGATATCTCATTGTTCAAATTTCTAGAATAGTGACCAGACCTTTCACAGGCCCTGAAGGTAAGGATCCTTTTTGGGGTACTAACATCTTTCAAACTCCACCCCCTACGGTGCGAGATATTTTTACCCCACAAACAGGTGTCAATATATCTGTCGAAGCCAACTTACCCGAAACGTTTGATATAGAGGCAATACCCATAGAGCCATTCATCCTTACGATGACCTATCTATTCCATAGATCAGACACCGAGTCAGTTGACCCAAACACAACCATCCCCCTTCAAATGGTCCATTCTACAATGGTCCCATATGCTATGAATATTCCCACCGGGAATACGGTGGTTGGCCAAGCTCCCATTGGCACACCACTTTCACCTAGACCTACCACACCCCTTCCCCCTAGGTATAATATGTTAAATGCTTCTATCCCTAACCCTACTCAGGGTCCATCCGAAGCTTCTAGATTTTTTCCCTTTCCTGGAAATAATACTATTGTCGGTTTTATTCCAACACTTCCTCATGTCCCCTCCAGAGGGTATTATCTTCCTTATGCCGGTGGAGCCGACCCTAGTGGAACTACTCAGTCTTTCACATCTAATTATCAGATTCTTGTTGGTGGACAATTCAACTTGGGAGGCCAACCTCCAGTTGGAGGACAACCCCCATATGGAGGCCAATCCCCGATTGGAGGAGAACCCCCAACTATCCCACCCCATGGGTAGAATATACTTGCAGCCTTGGTCCAGTATTGGAACCATCTTACCCAAGGTAATCCTCAACCCATTGGGGGACATCAACCTCAAGCCATCTCTTTATTACCCCCTAGTTTAGGCCAGCCATACCCAGGTCCACCCAATCCTATTTGGGGTTCGAACATTCCGTCAAATGTCCCTGTTCAAGGGAATATTCCCAACCAGTACAACCCTATGGGATATATGCCTCCACCCCAACAACCGAATCTTCTCAGATCTTCGCATTACATGCAAATGACTTATGGTCTGACTGGTATACCTACGGGACTTCCTCCCCAAATTCACCAGTACCCCCATGTGAATAGACAATTACCCTTTCTGGCCACTTTGGACCTTCCTGATTTGTCTAGGATCTTGAACGAACCTATCCTTCATTCTCCCCACTGGCCCATCATACCAGCCAAGCTACCATCATACATTCCCAAGTTTGATGGTAAACCAGGAGAGGATCCAAACAACCACACAATAACTTTTCACCTTTGGTGTTCATACAAGTCCTTGATGGATGATTCCATCATGTTAAGACTCTTCCAACGAACCCATACTGGTTCAACTGCAAAGTGTTCTATAGAATTACCACGAGGCTTCTTCTCCGAATTTAATACCCTTGCCATGGATTTCCTTACTCACTACCATTTACCAATCCATTATGAAATGGGAACCGAGATCTTGAGTTTTTTCAAGAAAAGTAAATCCACTCATATTTTTGATCACATACATGAGTGGAGACAACGAAGACATTTAATCAAACTCGATTTTCCCAATCAATTATTGGCAGAATGGTTCATGAAATACTTCGTGAATGACATCTCTCGAGATATTTTCATGGGTGGAGTTGTCACCGAAGAACAGGTAATCAGTCGTGCCTAGTACCTCGACCTTGTCTATTCACAAACAGGTACCCTTTACAACTTACTCCCTAACACTCCTCGTCCTTCCACCACAACTACCTCAACCACCCCAGCAGCTTCTCATGTTGTTGATGGTGTGATTGGCACTTTTTGCACTGACACTAAATCTACATCAACCTCTCACACCAACCCCAATTATTCTTCTTCTAATGTACATAATTCTCCAACTCCCACCCCTTCCACTGGTAAGACTTCTGAAGTGAACTCCATTCAATCTACCCCTGCCGATAAAAATAAATCCAAAAAAGGGAAGGGTAAGAACAAGGAGGATAAAAATAACTCCCAATCTGAAAAAACTAAAACAAAACTTGTTGATGATAAGGATAAGCGTAAACTGAGATATCCATGTCTTATATGTGGTGATGATCACTACATGAAAGAGTGTCCGAGACGAGCTGAAGTCACTAATTTCCTTCAAGGGACCCCGAAACCTCCTACACCTGTCATATTGTCACAACCTTTCCCTTCTCAACAATAGGACCAATTGGTCATTCATGACCAACCCTCCTCTTCTACTACTTCATACATCCTAATGTGCATGGAAAGAAAAACGACATTTCTATTGCCACTCGGGCCAAAGATTATTCCCCCTCCAAGGAGAAAGTTGATAATACACCACCTTCGTTGGTGCAATCGAATCCCACGACTTCACCTCCCAATGGTACTCTTCATCTTGAATGACCAAATCTCGGTATAGTGCTCTACCCTCCTCCAAAGGGTGTTGTTTGAAAGTCTGCCTTCATCCCTCATGCACGTGCTGCCTAGAACTACAACATTGTAGAAGATCTTGCGCAAGCACCCTCCGCGATGTCAGATCTCAAAGTCCTTCAAAGTTTCCCCATGCAATGGAAAGAACTATTAAAGGCTATTGGTGAAATCAACCCCATAGATACAAACTTGATAATCTTTGACCTGGAAGATTACATTCCAAGGCTACCTCCTCAACTAGCTTTTCAAATACAAGTTGTTGTCGCAGACAAGAAAATTTGTAGAACAATTATTGATGAAGGTGCCTCGATGTGCATCATATCTGTTGCCTGCTGGAAATCCATTGGATCTCCTCCCTTAACTGAATCACACAACACGATTAAAGCCTTTAATGGCTCTAGATTTAGACCATACGGTGTTCTTGCTTCGTTGCCTATTACGTTAGAAGGAAAAACGGTCAACGTTGAAGTTGAGGTCTTCAATGCACCTCTCGATTACAACCTCTTACTTGGCCGTAGCTGGATCGATTCCATGCACGCAGTTGTCTCCACACTTTTCCATGTGTTGTGTTTCCCACACCAAGGAAAAGTGGTTACTGTAGATCAACTAGCCTTCTTTAACTCTGATTTTTGTACTAGCAATGTACCTTTCATTTCGAAAACACCCCCTGGTTATGAGAATGTTGGTGTGGGTATTCTTAAAGATTCTACTTTGATGGGTACATTCCCAATCCCACCACCCGACATTCCTCCTCCATTTTTCGCCTCGATTAACATGATTTCCACCTCTGTTCGAGAATCCCCTACGTCTCATGACCCATGGATTATACCCAACCTAGGTGATTGTCTTCGCTATGGCGAATAAATGCCTTTGAGTCCAGTTGAATCTGCCTATCAGGCCATTCAATCGACAACCCTGTCTACCCCCTCTTTTGGTGATTCATCTCCTGATCCTTTTCACCTCATTTCCCCCAAAGACGAGATGATTATGTCTATTATGTCCAAGGATGACATCCCATGGGACGGTGGACATCATTGCTCCATTCTCTTCCTCGAAAAACACACCATAGAAAATTACCAACGGATTTTGACTCCATCGGTTGTTGCTATCATTTCCTCTATTCCCAAATCTACCCACGACATGATTTACGAAGGGAACCTAAGTAATATCTCACCCACTATTCCGCTTGACATCTCTATTAAGCCTGGGATTTTCGAAAATGTTCATATAGGAGCCACTTGTTCCGACGATGAGGTCATCACATACAAAGCTATTTTTCAAGAGTCCCATGATGACTTCGCTTGGAGTTACGAAGAGATGTCGGGTATTGAACCCGATATTGTTGTACACAAGATCAAGACATACCCGAATGCTAAACCCATATGATAGAGGCTTCATCCAGTCCACCCTCGTAAATCCACAACCATTAAACTTGAAGTTGAAAAACTTCTTAAAGCCGGTTTTATTTATCCAGTGGCTTTAACCGATTGGGTATCCAATCTCGTTCTAGTTAATAAGAAGCAAGGAACCATTCGCGGTTACATTGATTATAGGGATATAAATAAATCCTGTCCCAAAGACAACTTTCCAACCCCTTTCGTCAACCAGATCATCGACAATTGTGTCGAGAGTGAAATCTTCTCATTAATGGACAGTTTCTCCGGCTATAATCAGATCAACATTCTACCCATGGATCAACATAAAACCGCTTTTATTTTTCCTTGGGGTACTTTCACCTACTGGAAACTCCCTTTCAATCTAAAGAATGCTGGCACGACTTTTCAACGAGCCATGTCCTATGATTTCCATGATATAAAGAACATAGTACAACTTTATCTTGATGATCTACCGACACATTCCATGTGTCACCAAGACCACCTGGCCCACCTCCCAGCCATTTTCTTTCCCTGTCGCCATTACTGTATATGTTTAAACCCACATAAATGTGTTTTTTGTGTCGAGTCCGGTCGACTTCTGGGTTTCATTATGTCACATCTAGGAATTAGGGTGGATCCTCTGAAGGTTGAGGACATCCTGAATCTTCCTCCTCCTTATACCTTACGCCAGCTCCAATGTTTGAAAGGGAAGGAAAACTTTTTGCATCGCTTCATCCCAAATTATGCTGAGTTGACATTGGGATTTACTCAATTGTTAAAGAAATGTTCTACATTCATCTGGGACGAGCCTGCAAATAAATCCTTCGAAAATTTAAAGATTTCCCTTACATGTACACCACTACTTTTCCCACCGAATTACAGTCACGATTATTTCCTTTATCTCGCAGCCTCAGACTCTACCATCGCTATGGTTCTAGTCCAGGAGGATGATTCTCATGACGAACATGTCATTTATTATTTGAGCCGGAGTCTCACGACTACCAAAATCAAGTATTTACATGTTGAAAAACTGTCCTTGGAAGTCATCCAAGTTGTCCAACGTTTCTGACACTATATCCTTTTACGCAAGACTACTGTGATTTCCAACTACAACCCTATGCAACACATTCTTACACACCAGTTGCTAGGGGGAAAATACTCCAAATGGATTGTAATACTGTAGGAGTTTGACTTAGAATTCGAACGTGCTAAGTCCAAGAAATCCTTGGTGTTTTCCGGATTGATATGTGACCTTCCCTGTTCTGAGATGGAAAATGTAGTAGAAGATTCACTACCCGATGAATCCCTTTTTCTGATCAATTCCGATGACCTTTGGTATGGGGATATCATTATATATCTCCAGACTCAGACTTTCCAGCCCGATTTGTCTAGAACTGACCGCCGTCGCATATGTTACCAAGATCGTCAGTATATTATCCTCAATGATACCCTTTATCATCGTGGGATCGACTTCATGTTTCGACGATGTCTCACCCTTGACGAAGCCGAGAAAGCCTTGAATGATTTACTTTCTGGAGCCTGTGGCAGTCACATGTCTGGGTATGCTACTGCCCAGAAGATCTTGCGAGTAGGGTACTTTTAGCCTTCTTTATTTAAATATTGTATAACTGTTGTCCATAAATGCCATGCTTTCCAAACTTATAATAATAAGATACGATCTCATCCCGCTCCCTTACATCCTGTAGTTTCCGTAGGACCTTTCACTAAATGGGGTATCGATTTCATGACCTGTAACCCTCACTCGATCGAGGGGCATGGATACATTATCGTAGCCATAGATTATTTCATGAAATGGGCCGAAGCGATGCCTACATTCGAAAATACAGGAAAGACTACAACACTATTCATATTCAATCATATCATTGCTCGGTTTGGTGTTCCCCAAGCTATCGTTACTGATCACGGTAGCCACTTTAGAAACTTCATGATGTCCGAAATTACTGAAAAGTTGCGTCTTCTCCATGAAAACTCAACACCCTATTATCCACAGGGCATTTGCCAGGTTGAAGAAATAAACAAGATCCTCATCACTATTCTTCGACGAATGATATGGATTCATAAGACTAGTTGGCACACGATGTTGTTTTCAATATTATGGGCCCACCAGACATCCGTCAAGTTTTCTACCAGGTTTATTCCTTTTCAGTTAGTTTATGGTATAGAATCCATCTTGCCGATTGAACATGAGATACCATCTCTAAAACTAGCCTTGAACTTCTCCCAAACTGGATGAAACCCGCCGTAATGCCACCCTAGTTATAGAAGCCCAGAAGAAACGTGTCAAAGCCCAATATGACAAGCATGTCAAGCCACGCGCTTTCTCTAAAGGTGATCTAGTTCTCCTCTATGAACAAGATCATGATTTGCTAGGAGACAAAAAATTTGAGGCCATGTGGCGAGGTCCTTATATCGTCAAACGAGTGTTGGAGAAAGGAGCTTACAAATTAGTAGATTATGATGGTATCCCTTTGAGTGAACCCAGAAATGGGCTTTACTTAAAGAAGTACTATGCTTAGGTCATATGTGGATGAGTGCTTGTATTTTATTGTACCATACTTTTGTGTGTTACTTTAGTGTTCTTTTTGTTATCTAGTTTCTACCCTCGACCACTTACCTTGCGTTGTGTTTCATTTTCAGATGTCGGAGTCTTCACTACCCCACATTAGCTTCGCTGATGGTGCTAGTTGTAGTACTCAGAACCTAGCTTCTACTGCATGGGCAGTTTATGCACCCACAAATGAACTTGTCAGTCTACAAGGCATTTGCCTCGGTTGCGCAACCAATAATATCGTAGAGTATAGCACCATCATCGAATTGTTGACTAATGTTATTTCGCTTGGTATCTGCCACCTGGTTATATGACTTGATTCAAAGCTAGTAGTGCTACAATTAAGTAATGTCTATGCTATCTGAAGTCCTACTTTATTGCAGGTATATCTACGAATTCGCCTCTTGGAATGTTATTTTGATTATATCGAATATTAACACATTCCTAGATGTCTAAATACATTAACTGATGCATTATCTAATTATGTGTTAGATAGACATATGAGATATTTATAAACCCAATCACACATCACATGTATTATACAAAGTAGAGGAAGCCGGTAGAAGTCGCATGTATATATGTATAATGATCAAAAGCTTTTACAATTTGTTTTTGTCCAACGGATGTCAAAATTTGAAACCCATGGCTCCTACAAAATAGCATCATGGATGATGCTCATGGTAACACACAACTACTCATGCTACCTTACAAAGAAGTCGACTAAGAGACTCAGATACACCCACAATATGGTGCTGGTAGCGTCTCGGGATCTCCTCAATAAAGATGTTTGGGACGTCTGCTGTCAACCCCTCTAAATTTTGTTTGACTACCTCATAATCCTCGGCACCCCATCCTACCACTGGAGCCACTTCTCCTCTTCTCTGGATAGGATATGTCCCTGGAGACCGATGCAGTCCCACATCTGTGTCATAAAAAAAGATTTTTGATAAGTCCTTGGATCGAAGACATAAAAAACATTTTATATAATAAAATTTACAAAACCTTTAAAAAACAAAATGTGTACTTCTTACCTAAGTCCCCCCACTGGGCACCCTTAGGTAGAACTAAATCTGGATCTCCTTGAAAATCCAAGCCGACGTAGGCATAGTCATCAACCATCATCATTTGGGGCCTCAACCAATCAAAAAATGAATCATTAT
>SNQJ01S0121565.1:11689-27014 GCA_010110895.2 Picea sitchensis | reverse complement strand
TGTCCTTCCAAGTTGAGAGGGAGATTGCTTGAAGTTCTCCCATGTTGTTCAACCACTCAATAATAGTCCTAGAGTCCTTGAGCATGTGAAGAGTTTCAATATGAAGTCTATATGCCAATACTAAACAAAATAGTTGCCAATACTAAACAAATAAACAAGATAATTAAAGGATCTTTGTAGCTGGTGCTCTAAATATGATAATGAAATATTTTATTGTAGTTTTTTCAACAAAGAGGCATTGTTGCTAGAATAGAGATGTCAAAACTAGATGATTATTATGTAGGTACACTACTAGGAAGCTATGGATACATGAATATAACCAAATATGCCATTGAAAAATCTAGAGACCTTTCAACAACAGACATAATTGAGAGTTATGAGGGCCGGATTATCTCAAAAGGATATTGAAAAAAATTGAAAGGCCAAGTAGTTGGTGAGGGTAATTTGCAAATCATTTTTACTGCGTGATTTATTATGGATGATTTTCTCCAGCAAATCATTACCATTGTTCCCAGAGCAGCCTCATTCACAAAATATTTATAACTAGACTTCTGAATTACAATAATTAAAATCCAATTGAGAAGATGAAGAGTTGTTTCTGTTGTGAATTTCTATGATATTCTCTATTTGAAAACCAATGGGTTGTGGTTTAGGTTTCCATCAAGAGTCCCTGTTAGGATGGCCAGATGGCATTTGATATTATTAATTCTAATATTTGTATGCTTATGCAAAGCTACTTTGTCTAAATATTAGACTTTTTGAACATTTTTATTGGAATTCAACAAACAGATCTAGGTGAAATCACTATTTTTTGTTATTTAAATTGAATTTTTGAATGCATAAATGAATTCAACACTTGGAAACTTTAGGGGCACTCGAATTATACAGATTCAATCACTCAAATCTAAAGTTCCAACAATTTTTAACAGGATTTCAATAAAAATTGATTGGAAAATATACCCATAAAACTCCAAAAAATCGAACTAAGCACCCATACATATTAGTGAGACCAATTTTGAACTAACTATGTTTTGGCAGTGCATTTATATTTAATTCACCAAGTTTGGCCTCTGGCTATGCCATACGGTGGCTTGTCTTTAGCAGACCCTGCTTTCTTGTAAAAAGTCCTGAAATTACTCCTTAATTGTTTGCCATCAATGATTTTTTTTAATTTTCAATAAAAATAAAAAACTTAAAAGGTGTTTATTAAAGATCCCATTCATTGCCATGAAAAAAATGGAATAATTGTAGAGTTTATACATGCTTTATAAGCTCATGAAGAGATTTGTTGTCAACATTAACATATTTGTTGTAAAATTGTTATTAGTCTTATATCGAAGTATGTATGTTGGGTTAAATTGGGTTGTGACCCTTTTTTTTCACTTACGGTGATGTAAGTGAAGATAATATTGCAAATATAGGCTTATTGTGCATATATGACCTTGTAAGACCTTAGATATTACACTTCATGCCATTAGAAGGGATGAATAATTCATAGGTTGAAAAATGAGGGATGTAATGGCATTCGAAGGGATGAATAATTCATAGGTTGAAAAACGAGGGATGGAAATTCCTTTTGACAAGACTAGAAGAGTGATAAGAATGTGGTTATGAGGATGTCATTTCTTGAATAGAGGAAAAAAGGTAATAAAGGAACTAGTATTTCATTTTATTCTAGTAACTATAGCATGATAGTGTCGAGGGAAAGTTGAGATTTAAAATTACATGTTTGATTAGATTAATTCTATGTTCACTAATGGTTACCTTCTATGCGTTTATGAGTGCGAATAAGTTTTTTTTTTAAAGATAATTAATGCAATAAAATAACATAGATTTTGCATTTATGGACATCTATTTTAAGTTGCTTCATTTTATCATTTGCATGAATTATCAATGTCATGGGAAACACCAATCTTGAGGATATCCCATTGTATATTTAAGAGTTCAATATCACACACCCTTGGTTTCCTAGAGCATTTGTGGAGCCATCCAAGGGAGGCGGTATATTTTGGGATCTGATTAGTGGCAATTATAAGGAGTCTGGACTTTGGTTTGGAGTTATAATATATTAAGCAAATCTTTCCAATACGTGGACTAGCTATCCTTCAGACACAATTCAATGAGCTATTAGAGGTATCGATTACATCCTCAAGAATAATATGGGCACAATATATGTGACCTAATATAGGCCTAATTCAACACAAGAAAGTGCAAAACTCTAGATGGAGTGCATTAGAATTAGTGATGCATGAGTAAGGAAGTTTTAGCACTTATCTCCCTGGACCTCTATAGGATGTGTCTTCTCTTCTTCTCCCCTCTTCTTTGTTTTCATACTAGTGGGAGGAAATGAATTATATTATGCATATGAATATGCATGGTCAATTATTAATATGGATGATTATTAATATTCTAGGTTGATTGTAATATTCATGGTTGATCCCTAAAACTTATTCCACGAGACTTCAAAACTCATAAAATGGACTTAATGGTTTTGAAACATATGATAGGAAGTATTGTTAGGAAATTATACTTCCACACTAAACCTAGTAGAAGAGAAGAAGAAAGATTTAATCAAAAAAAAAAATGACAAAGAAAACACATAGTACACAGATATTTTACCTTGGAAACCCAAATGGGAAAACCAATATTTCTTGACTGTCTTTCTCTCTTGTTGTCTTATTCATTCAGAATAAAGGTTAAATGTCTAACCTTGGTCTACACTTAAGACACAATCAACATCATACCCTCTTTACTTAAACAAGAACAACCCTGCAACCAATTCAACTTAAATCTACATGACCAACAACCTACTACTAAAGATTAGCATGAAGATCAAATTAATACAAATACAACACGCCTTATGTATAGGATTTATAGTAGGAAAACCCCTAAAGAAAAGACATCCAAAAAAGGTTATAGATTCATGCAGATCATTGGATAAAAATTCCGTGAATCTCAAGATTCTATTACAATCAAATTACCATTCAAACTTCATTCAGTATTCAATCGGTTGTCACACGATCTCTTTTCTTCCTCTTGAAGGACGACCTCTTTGACTTGTTGTCGATCACTTCGAATTTGAATGTGCCCAATTGATAACTTTGAGCTTGATTTCAACTTTCACTCCTAGTCGATCCACCTCAACTAGGCTTTCATTGCAAAGAATATAACAACCCAGCATTATCCCACTTTATGTCTTCTTTGTTGAAACATGAGTACCTAAAATTTTGTTCATAGAACCAAGGTAGAAATTCCCATTGCCTCTTTGCACCAAGAGAACTTCACAACACTCACACACTTGGTCAAAGAGTCTGTTATTTTTTCCAACATGTCTATTTTCTCCAACAACACCTTGTTGCTTTCCACCATGTATCTCATGAAATGGTATTGTGCATCAATACTCTTAGTATTGGAATGATAATATGGTTTCTTTGCCAGAAATATTATGCTTTGACTGTCACAATTTATCTTCACAACTTTATGCTCAAACCTGATCCTTGAACACAATTGTTGCATTATCCAAATTTATGAGCGGAGAGAAATGAAACCACATATTTATAATATTAACATAGAGACACAATGAACAATAACAAAGATACAGTAAAACTTGACTTCTATTAAATAAGAAATATGCTGAAAACTCTAAAATGCAGACTGAACACAAGCTTTCTAGAATGGTGGCAGCTTATCTCTAAGAAGAGATGTGATGGCTACGCTCATTCAAAATTAGATGAGTACAATGAGGCTCTGAAGGCCTTTTTACAATAAAAATGAATTCCAAAACCATAGACATCCAAAAAAATAACCCTAGGATATGCAGTGCCAAAAGTCATGTGGGCCCCATTGGGGTAAGTTAGTACATCAACTTCCCATGGTCGTAACGTTTGCATATGATATCTGTTTAGGGCGCATGATATCTCGTTGGAAAGGTATTGAAGATGTTATTCATTTAGGGGGCTCAATCAGATCCTTCGAGTATAATTAAGGTGCATGATCGTGAAAAAATGTCGTTTAGGTCCTCAAAATGGCCCCGGAAGTTCAGGAACCAAAAAAATGCTAAAAATAGTAAGTTGCCAAAAAAATGTTTTGAGCCAGCTGAACAAGGTGGGTGGCCGCTGAGATCCTCCTAGATCAATGCTTACCCATTAGGAATAAATGGTATCCATTGCGTTGAGTTCCCCCATCAGATGAGGAAATTTCTGTTGAATTTGGCCCTGCGTGAGCCACTTGCCTTGGTGCAATAGCTACCCTGCTTTGAAAACCCGATAAAGATGGATCCTCTGCTGGTGAGTTGCCTTGACCTGTGTTTCCACGATTTGATCAGTGGATTCTTGTTCCATGTAGTCAGAGTTGACCTTTATTGGTGTCAACTATTCTTCTATCTCATAGGTGTCCAATAATGGTGGGAAATAAGGTTGAAGGAGGTCCACACTGAACACTGGGTGTAATCCAAGGAAGGGGGGAAGGTTTAGCTTGATTTGTTTTTCACCCACAATCTTTTTGATGGTGTGGGGTCCATAAGGCTTCCGTTGAGGCCCTATAAGGCATTCTTTCTACAAGTGAAACCAAACTTTGTATCCCACCTGAAACTGGTGTAGCACCCGATGTTGATCATGGCGCTACTTATACTTGACATTGGACATCTGTAAAATATCCTGAACCTATTGGCAGATGTGATGGATTCGCTCAATGAACCGGGTGGCTTTGTCAGCTCTAGTTAGATCATGTGATGAGTCTACCTGGGTGGCCACAAGGGGTAGTGTAACATCCATGGTGTTATCACTCCAAGAGTCACCCCCAGATTGTAAATGGGGGTAAGCCTGGTAACATTAAATTTGTTTCAAGTGGGTTAAAATTAGGGAGTCAGGACAAGACTTCAAAGAAAGGAAAATACAAAAGAGGTTGTTGTAGATCAGTCATGGACTGTTGGGCTATGGATTCATAAGTATCGTGCTTAATGGAGGAATTTAAACTACCTATCAGACAAAAGGATTTACGAGGTGATGAGTAGAAGGAAGAAATAATGTGTCTGAGTGATAAACGATGAAACATGGGCAAGATGACAACATATCCTCTACTACCTCAGGAATCCATAGATCAAAGATGCTACATCCAGACAAGAAGAAAAACAACAAGCGTCCGAGTGATAAACGATGAAATATGGGCAAGCTGACAGAGATCCTTTACCGCCTCAGGAATCCATAGATCAAATATGCTATCTCCAGAAAAGAAGAAAAACAAGAAGCATCTGAGTGATAAATTATGAAATATGGGAAAGATGACAACAAATCCTCTACTGCCTCAGGAATCCATATATCAAACATGATACCTCAAGACAAGAAGAAAAATAACAAGTGTCTAAGTGATCAACATTGAAAGATGGGCAAGACGACAACCAATCCTCTATCGCCTCAAGAATCCATAGATCAAAGATGCTACCTCCATACAAGAAGAAAAACAACAAGTGTCTAAGTGATAAATGATGAAAGATGGGAAAGATGACAACAAATCCTCTACTGCCTCAGGAATCCATAGATCAAAGATGCTACATATAGACAAGAAAAAGAGAACAACATGTAAACTAAGAAGACAGTCTGATAAAACAACTCAAATGAATCTTCAATAACATAATATTTTACAATCCATGCCCCTCAATCTTACAAACTGAAAAATGCAATTCCCTACTCCTAAATCTCTCCTGGCTCTCCCGGCTCTGAACCCCCTTTGCTTCGTTTTGATCTCCTTATTTTATACTCAGAACGGTGGTCAACAAACAAGAATCCTAGATGGCCCTCCTATCATAGGGTTCTTCACGTGGGTATTTCTTCTGTCAGAAGGAAATTCAGATCGACATGGGTCTGCTGGAGCAACTGCACTCTGTGGTACTTTGGGCTAACAGTCCTATATCTACAACCAGACACTCCATGCTTTATATTTATGGGGTGAGGCGAGGTTTCAACCACCACTCCCTCTCTTCATTAATTGATCTTTTATCGGGATCAAGACAAGTATTTGACGCCTAGAAGGCCACCACATGTTGCTCACGGATTGGGTGTTGAATAAGCATGTGATTTTTGGACCGTAAAAGTCAATCCTTGTTCATTGGCTGAATCCTCCTCGAGATCAGGATGCGGCCTGATGACTATGGAGTGTCCATGTGTTGTTCTTGGATACGACACTGAATGAGCATGTGATTTTGGGGGTGTCAAAAGCAGTTTGGACCCACACTTATTTTGGGCCCAGAATGCACCATATTCCGCCACGTAGCCTCCTAGCAATACCGTGGTTTTTATTTCGACATGATTTTGGATTTTAACACCCGTGAAGCTTGCGAAATCGAAATGACTTATGGCCATTGATCTGGCCGTGATCTATGATGTGGGTGCGCCTGCTATTTTAGCACCCCCGCTAAAATTTATCCGCCCTCCAACTATGGAATTCCTCCAACCTCGCTCAGAGATGGCACTAAACTAAACTGCGAAGGGGATATCCATTGCCGCAAACTGCACCCGCCTTCTACCTATGCTCATGACTATCATCTGCGACCCTGAACAACTTCATGTGATAACACATGGGACCCAATGGATGAAATCTCAACCCCACCTGAAAGGGGTTGTGGTCGGTTCAACTATGTATGGCTATGTTGTAGGTATGGTGAACATAGGGAAGAATCTCATCTCGAGTGTGGGTTTTCTTGGAATTGTACATGCGCAGGATGTGCATGATAATTTGGTTGACGACCTCAGTTTGGTCATCTGTCTTGGGGTGGGAGGAAGTGGACTTGGTGATCTTGGTGTCCAACAGTGACGAGAGGCTCGACTAGGATGTGTTGAGGAACTAACTGTCTCGATCTTAGATAATGGTTTGTGGGATCCAAAAGTGTACCCACACTCGTTCAAAGAAGAGCTTGGAAGTGGCCTCCACTATGATACTCTTCTTACAGGCAGTCAAAATCGCAAATTTGGAAATGCGATGAACAACCACAAAACATAGTCATTTCCCCTCTTGGTGGACAGAAGGCCCGACAATAGTCCATTAAAATGGATTCCTAAGGCATGTCAGGAGTAGGAAAAGGAGTGTACATGCCTTGTTTCTTAGTGGTTGGTTTGGAAATAGTGTAGACAGTGCAAGATCAGATATACTTGCTGACATCTTGTCAGAGTTTCATCCAGTAGAAATGTCGTTGCAACACTGCCACTGTCTTTTCCATGCTGAAGTGTCCTGCCACCTGACTGTAGTGGGATTCAAAAATCATCTTTTATCACTCGCTTGATGGAATGCATAGATGGCCCAGATGGCACAACAACCTGCCCTGAATATGGAAATTAGTGACAACTATTTTTGTGCCCAACATCTGGTAGGTGTTGGCGAAGTCAAGATCTATCTCATAGAGGTGGGGCCATTCGGAGGTCTCATGGTCGTAAGAATTGAGCATTGTGGTGAGTGTCGTGACTGGAGGTTGGTTGAGGCAATCAATGACTCGGTTGGCAGTTCCTGATTTATACTTGATGTTGAGGTGGAACTGCTGCAAATATGTGGACCACTTCTAATGCCGTTCATTCTGCAATTTTCCTTGTGTCTGCATCAAATGAAATGACTTTTGATCAGTGTGGATGATTGTCTCCTTCCAAAGAATGCAATGCATCCTTTAGCGAGAGGCTTTCACAATGGAGTACATTTCTTTTTCGTAAGTAGGGTACTTATTGACGACATTTGACAGTGTCTCACTATGATAGGTCATGGGGTGGGCATGCTAAGTGATGGCACCACAACATAGTTTGAAGCATCTATCTCTATCTCAAAGGGTTGTTGCAGGTTAGGTAATGAAAGAAATGGGGCAGAGCATAAGAGCGGCTTCAGATAATTGAATGCTTTTTGTTGGGGCAGGCCCCACACAATTCTTTCCTTACCACCACCCCTAGTTATTTGGCTAAGGACCCATGTAATATGGGAGAATCCCAACATGAACCTTTGATAGAAATTGGCAAGGCCTAAGAAGCTTCGAAGCTCAGTGAGCGTGGTTGGAGCTAGCCAATCACGAATGACTTGGATCTTGGTTGGATCAACATGCACACCATGCACATCAACAATTTATCCTAGGTACTGGACCATGTCCATGACGAAGGAGCATTTTACCAAGTTGGCATATAGATTGTGCTACCAGAGAGTGTGAAGAACCTGTTGAATATGCTACAAGTGTTCTACCCAAGTCTTTCTGTAGATGAGGATGTCATCCAATACACCACCACAAAATAATTAGTGAAAGATTGCAAGATATCATCCATCATACTCATGAAAGTTGATGGTGCATTTGTCAAACCAAAGGGCATGACAAACCATTCAAAAAGACATTCTTTTGAATTGAAGTCAGTTTTCCATACATCTATCTATTATATTGGGACCTGATGGCAGTCAGACATCATATCAATCTTACTAAAGTATGTGTCCCTTGAGATGAACAAGGAGATCGCCAATTTAGGGAATCAGGTATCGGTTCCTGATTGTGATTTTATTTAGGGCCTGGTAATCAATGGACAGACGCCAAGTCCCATCTTTCTTCTGCACCAGCATGATTGGGCTTCCACAAGGTGATGATATGGGTTGGATGTGCCCCTTGTGGAGGAGTTCTTGGATCTGATGCTTGATCTTCTCATTTTCCAGCAAAGAGCAGCGATAGACTGGCCCATTGGGTAGAGATGCGTCGAGGGTTAGATCGATGGGATGCTTGAACTGACAGTGTAGAGGTACCCTAGTAGGTGATGAGAATATGTCTTTGTATTCTTCCACAACCTTATCCAATTTATTTTGCTACATGGAGAGTTTGGCTGCAGAGGCCATGGATGTGGTTGCAACCTTTCACTCACTCTAACAATGAATCATGAAGAAAAGAAACTTCCCGGTCTGAGAAATGACCTTCCTGCATTGCTTGGAAGAGATCAAGGAAATATCACTAGGTGGGACTACCTCGGGTATCCTGTACAATTTCTTGTTCAAAGTAATGATAACATTGCGAGGCCTAGACTCATATACAACATGACGTTTCCATAAATAAGGTTGTCCCAAAAGAACATCACAAACTTAAAGGGGAGAAACATCACACAATACCTTATCTTTTAATGGCTTTATGTCGTACGACAGATGAAACTGTTGGTTGACGCAAATATTTCTTCCTTGACGGAGTCATCCGATGGTGTAGGGATGCGGGTGTGGCATTGCTGGCAGGGCTAGATTCTTGACAACCTTTGCTGAGATGAGGTTATTTTTGCTATCGCTATCAACAATGAAGTGAAACAAAGTGCCTTTTACCCATATCTATGAATTATAGAGGCGCTCGCATTAAAGTGATACTAAGGTCACATTTATATTTAATCACTTACTAACCTTTGAAATATATTTGATCACTTACTAACCTTTGAAATCAATGAAAATTTATTCAACAATTGACTGCCTGAGTGGATCTAACCATTGGTGGCTGCTGGAAATTGTTTGGGTTTGAAGGGTCATCCAACTTCATCCTGGAAAAAATGATGACCAAAAATTTCTATGAAATACGGACTACCATGTTGATCTTATAGACTCAAGGGTTCTTGGTTATGAAACAACAAATTTCCCTTCTACTACACTCTAAAATGGCAGTGCAAGAGAAAGTATTCAACAGGGCGACTCACTAGTATTTGTTATGTTCATCATGCTCATGTCTCAATCGAATATACAATCATCAAGACAATTTGAATCGACTAGTGTAGTAACTGAAATGATCTCATTCATTTATTTTCATTATTTCATTCTTTTAAAGCACTCAACCAAGCGATTCCCTATATTTTGGTAGTCGATTGCATTCCTATAACTCATTATTTTTGTATCTTTTACTACAGTTTCGTGTCATAAGCCACTATGGTACTTCTTGTCTTCATGTTGAAATCAATGCCAACACAATATTTCCATCAATATCCCCCTTTGGCATTGATGGAAACACATCGTAAAACAAAATTCTCTCATATCAATGAGTAATTGTCTTACCATTCTTTTCTCCCCCCTTGACATCAATGTCAAGGCTTCTGGTACCAGAATGAGGTTCATCACCAATTGTCTATTTCTCAACCTTCTTTTTTTAGTGACAATACTTGTCATTTTGTTTTCTCGCTCCCCTTGTCAACAACACTTTTTTTTTAGTGAACCTTTTTCCATCCTCTATTTTTGATAGCTTCCCCTATCAACATTTCTCCCCTATCATCGCGACCGTTTTTTTTATTCTAGGGAGATTACACCCATCTTTTTCCTTATACGTTCAAATGATTCTTTAGGAATGGGTTTAGTGAATATGTATGCTATCTTCTCCTTTGAACCAACATAATCCAATCTAACCTTTTTGTCACTAACTTTCTCTCTCAAGAAATGATACTTGATGGGTATATGTTTGGTCTTTGCATGCATGACTAGATTCTTGGAGATGTTGATGGCACATGTATTTTCACAATCGATATGTATCGATTGATTATATTCAATTTTCATATCCTCCAATATTTGTATCATCCATAATATTTGAGTGCAACATTCAACAACTTCAAATTATTCTGCCTCTACTGTAGATAGTGAAATTGATGATTGTTTTCTACTTGACCATGAGACTAGACATTCCCCTAATAAAAATGCATTTCCACTAGTGCTATTTTTTTCATCCACACTAACGTCCCAATAAACATCTATGTAGGAAATTAGTTCAAATTCTTTATTCATTGGATACCATAAGACAAAGTATGATGTGCCCTTAATATATTTAAATATTCTCTTGACAACCATCACATGTGATTCCTTGGGATATGATTGAAATCTTGCCACCATTCCTACTTCCTGCATGATATCAAGTCTGGATGTAGTCAACTATAGTAGCCTACCAACCATAGATCTGTAGAGAGTTGAATCTACAGAAGGTGACTCATCTTCCTTGCTAAGTTTGCAGTTGGTTGTCATTGGAGTGCTAACATGTGCACTTTAATCCATTCCAAACTTTTTAAGTATCTCTTTCAGGTATTTGGACTGAGTAATAAAGATTCCTTT
Organism: Picea sitchensis; assembly: GCA_010110895.2. NCBI lineage: Eukaryota > Viridiplantae > Streptophyta > Pinopsida > Pinales > Pinaceae > Picea > Picea sitchensis. The sequence goes on along the minus strand of SNQJ01S0121565.1, from coordinate 15,956 downwards.
CAGTGAATGAGTGATTTGAAGTCCAAGGAAGAGATTTATCTCTCCAATCATATACATGTCAAACTCTTTTGACATTTCTTGAGAAAATTTATGACTTGATTCATCATTGTTGCGGCCAAATATGATGTCATCCACATAGAACACTGTGACTAACAAACTGTCTTTTTCAATTCTAAGATAGATTTTTTTGTTAGACATGCCTCTTTTGAATCCTTGTTGCAGCATGTACTTATCCAGTCTTGCATACCATGCTCTAGGTGCTTGTTTAAGTCTGGAGAGTGCCTTCTTCAATCTATACACTTGTTCTTCTTTTCCTTGTTCTTCAAATCCTTCTGGCTTCTTTGTGTAGACTTCTTCTTTTAGGTATCCATTCAGAAATACAAACTTTACATCCATCTAATAGACTTTAAAATTCTTAAATCACGAGTATGATAGAAATAATCTGATGGCTTCCATTCTTACGACTGGAGAAAATGTTTCTTCAAAGTCAATCCCTTCTACTTGTGCATACCATTTTCACACCAATCTTGCTTTATTTCTTATAACTTGACCATCTTCATTAAATTTATTTTTAAAAATCCACTTGGTCCCTACCAAATTTTTATTTTTTACTCTTGGGAAGACTTCACAGGTCTGGTTTTTCTCTATTTGATCCAACTCTTCATTCATGGATTTGATCCAGTCTTCATATTTACTAACTTCTACAAATGTTTTGGGTTCTATTAAGGATAGTAAGGCTTGTTCTATTTTGTACATTAGTTTTCTTCTTGTTTCAACTCCAACACTTTTATTACCAAGGATTAGACTTTCCAGACGATCTCTTTGTACTCTCCTTGATGGTGCTTTTGTATCTTGTCTTGGTGACACTTCTTCTGTTTTTTCTTGTGATTCTTATTCTTCCTTTTCTTCTTCACATTGTGAGTCACCCTCGTGTATATATATATATACTTTCATCATCATCATCATCTCTTATTATTTCATCAATTTGTGGATTAAATTGAGATTTGACCCCTTTTGTGTTTAGATCATCCACTTTTACATTTGCACTTTCTAAAATTTTGTGTAGTCTTAGATTATAATATTTGTAGGCCTTTTTGGTGGATGAGTAACCAAGAAATATTCCTTCATTGGTTATGGAATCAAATTTTCCTAGGTTGTCATCATCTCTCTTTATGTAGCATTTTATCCCAAAAACTTTGAAGTGCTTAACTGATGTTGGTCTGCCATACCATACCTCATATGGTGTTTTGTCATAGTTAACTCTAAGTTGTCCTATGTTAAGTATGTATGCAAATATATACACTACTTCTCTCCAATATATATCCGGTAGCTTGGATGCATTTAGCATAGTTATGGCTACCTCTTGAACAATTCTATTTTTCCTTTCAACAAATCCATTTTGTTGATGAGTCCTTGGAGCAAAAAAACGTCTTCTAATTCCCCTCCATTGTATAACTTGAGACACTTGATTTTGATATCACTCTCATTTTCAGCCAATGCTTTGAAAGATTTAAATTTTCCAAAAGATTCTTATTTTTCTTTAAGAAAACACACCCAAGTCATTCTAGTATAGTCATCAATGAATAAAATAGTATACTATTTGTTCTTGTTGGACCACATAGGTCAATATGAACAAGTTCTAATGGTTTTGAGGTAGAATACTCTTTTTTTCTTGAATCTTATTTTTGGCATACCTCTCACAACTTCCTTGTTACTTACTTTTACCAAATTATCAAAATTTATGTTTCCCATTCTTCTATTCCCTAGCTAATTTTCATCTATTTGACTCATGCAACATTTTTCTTCTTTTTCTGTATTTAAGATATAAACATTGCTTGGTGTCCTTGTTGCAGTAGCTACTAATTTTCTATAGTCTTATTTTCCAATCTCACATTTTTTTGAGTAAAAAATGATAATGTGTCCTTGATCACATGTTTGGTTCACACTAAGGAGATTAGGTTTAAAATTTTCAACTAATAGAACATTTTATGCTTTAGTTTTTTCATTTCCCAGACTGACTGTCCCCTTACCAAGTATTTTGGCAGAGACATCATCTACAAAGGTAACCTTTCCTTTCTTATCATTTTTCAAGCTAAGGAATTTGTTTTGATCTCTTGTCTTATGTTTTGAACACCCACTGTCGACATACCATTGAATTCTTTTATCTTTGGCATACATTGCTACCTTACATTCTATTTCCTTTTTTTTCTATTTCCATATCTTCTTATGTTTTTCTTTTAGAAAATTTGAAGTATTTGTCTTCATGGTAGATTGTAAGAATTTGCAATTACTAGCTTTATGACCATAATTTTTACATTTGTAACATTTGATATTGTAATCTAGTAGTGGAGAAAATGAATTATAGTTTCTACTCCTTTGATTTCTACTAGACTTGTTGTTCCTATGGCCATATCCTTGAACTCTTTTATGATAGTTATTTTTATAAGTTGTACAGTCTAATGCTTCATGCCCAAAATTATGACAAGAAAAACAATAACCAAGAAAGAGTTGTTGATACCTTTTTGGAAGAGTTCTTCTTGGAGTAGTATTTCTTCTATACTCATTTATTTTTGGCGAGAGTACAGATCTATGTTGAGAAGAGTCAATCTTTATCTGGTTCTTTTCTCTTTTGAAAGAGCTCTAAAGGGAAATTGCATAAGTCTTTGGATTTTTATCACTTTTATGTATTTCCTATTTTAAGCCTTTATTAGTTTCCTTGTGATCATAACTTAGTCCAACCTTATTACTTGACGGTCTTTGACTATTAAGGATGTCATCCAAAATTTTTGAACTACTTTCAAACTTTGAAAGGTATTTCCCTTTTCAAGTTTCCTTCTTAGAAGAACTATTTCAACCTCTAATTTTTCACAGTTTTGTTCCTTGTCATTAAGTTGTTTACTTAAGATTTCTTCAATTCTTTTAGCTTCTTGTAGTTGAGTTTTTTAATCAACAATGATTTGTTCTGTTTTCTTGATTCTTTTTTAAACTTCTTCTTCTCTTGATTTTTGTTCTTCCTTATAATCTAACAATTGTTCTTTTAATGATTTGTTCTTCCTTATATATCCTCTTAGTTATTCAAGGGAACTAATGAGTTCTTCTTCAATATCAACTTCTCCTTCAACTTCTGGAATTTATTCATTTTCATGATTATTATCTTCAGTAGTGTTAGTTTTAGTTTCATTCTCATAAATATAACTTCTATAATGTCATCTTCACTCATGTCAAATGAGCTACTGTCTTCTTTAGAATCAAAGTTTTTGTTTTTCTTATATAATTTCTTTTTGCATTGGGATTTACTCTTTTTATGTTATTTCTGATTGTAAGCTTCTTCATCATCATTTTTTTTTCCTTGGGATAAATACGTTTGGAATAAAAGTGTCCAATTTTTCCACAATTGAAGCATTTGAAAGATAACTTCCCTTTGTATTTTCCATATCCTTTCTTAAGTTTCTCCATGAAGTTTTCTTTTTCCTCATCATATTTGTCTGAGTTTCTTTCATTTGATACATGCTCATGGTTTTTAGTTCCTTTTGAGACTTTGAAGGTTATTTCACCTTTTGAAGGTTTTTCTTGTCCTATTCTCATTCCATAGGCTATGATAATCCCATGTTGTTCATCCATTGTGAGATTTTCAAGATTCTCTTGATATTCCAAGGTAGATCCTTTGGGATCATATCTTATTGGGAGTGATATTAGTACCTTTTGGACTAGTATTTTGTCATCTAATTCTTCTCCTAGTCCTCTGATTGTGTTGACAATTTCATCTACTCTTATAAGATATTCTGTAATATTTTCTTCTTCTTTCATATTCAAGATTTCAAAAAGTCCTCTGTAATTTTGAATCTTTGCCTGCTTGACTTTGGCATGTCCTTCATAGATGATCTGTAGTTTGTTCCAAATCTCTTTTGCTGATTTACAATGCATGACTTTCACAAATACATTATTTGCTAATCCACCTAGAATTGCATTTATAGCTCTTGAATTATCATTGCAGAGTTTCTTTGTAGTTGTGTTTGAAGGAGCATTGTCTAGTACATCATAACCCTGTATCACATATAGCCAGAAATCACATCTCAATTCCATTAGGTAACTTCTCATTCTTATACTCCAAAATGCATTGTTATCTCCTTTGAATAGTGGAGCTTTGTTTGAGGACATCCCTTCTTGTTGGTCCATTGTGGTTTCTTAGAATATTCATTCCAGTGATTAGATTGTGATAAAGGATTCACTCTGATACCAATTGTTGGAATATTGTTTAATACTGGGG
>SNQJ01S0121564.1:0-11612 GCA_010110895.2 Picea sitchensis | reverse complement strand
AGGTGAATTTTGAACGTGGTCTATATGGGAGCTCAGTTGCAGCCCTTGTTACTAGGAGACTAGACTTGCAACCAGTAATGTGAAAGGGTTCAAACCCTTGTCACTATGAGACTAAGCTTGCAGCTAGTGATGTGCAAGGGAAACAACATTAGACACCTCAAAAGAGGTCAAGGAATGCAAGAAAGAATGACGAGGAGTTCTTGACTACCTCAGTCTCTTCGGGAAGACCAAAAGCAAGATTGAGCATGATTTCAGACTAAGGTAAGTCTTGTACTACTTTCCTTAATTGATTTCATCATTACTCTGTAGTATTTTTCTTTTGATGATGAAGGGTAATATACTTGGTGTGGGAGCCCTCATGACGTGGACCATTATCCCTGATGTGGGAGCCCTCATGACTTGGACCATTATCCCTAGTCCAAATTTTTGTTTGGTTGGTCATTATCCCTTTATGAGGCCATCTTGGTTATTATTTTATTACAGGAGGCCATTTTGGTTCTTATCCGTTCGAAAGGCCATCTTGGTTATTATCCTAGTACACGAGGCCATGTTGGTTGTTATCCCTACAGGAGGCTAGATTTCTTATTTCATTATTGAAGGGCTATTATCCCTGGTACAGGAGCCCATTTGTGTTGGTTGGATATTATCCTAGTACAGTAGGCCAGTTTGATTGTTATCCCTACAAGAGGTCATCTTGGTTATTATCCTAGTATGAGAGGCCAACATAATAATGTAGAGACAATAGAGGACCTGAGAAGACATCGGATGTCTCCAGGTTAGCAACACATGAAAATGAATATGTTCATCCTTCAGACTTCAAAGGGAGTCACTTGACTCAGAGAGAGTCAAATTGTTTGAGAAGAAGAAAGAGACAATACCTTCTCCCCCTTCAACAATTCAGAGGGAGACAATTATTGATCATCTTGATCCAGTTGATGTTCCCAGAGACATTGTAGTAGGCCAGAAGAGGCCTACATGGGCTCGACAGAATCTGCTAGAGGTAGAGGGACATGCAGCTGATGGAATTGTCGAAAAGTACAAAGCGATATTTGTGGATAGAAGATTCTCTCAGGTTCAGGGAATAGATTATGAGGAGACATTTGCTCACGTTGCCCAAATACACTTCCATATGTATGATTATTGATCTTATAACATCCATGGGTTGGAGACAACATATGATGGATGTAAAGACAAGCTTTTCTCAATGATGATATTGAAGAAGAAGTTTACATCGAGCAATCATATGGATTTGTGACACATGAGAGGGAATCTCATGTATACAGGTTGAAGAAATCCTTGTATGGACTAATGCTGGCACATCATGATTGGTATGATATACTTGATGAGTTTGGACTTCAACAAGAGTGTTGTTGATCCAAAACTATACTACAACATTGTTGGTGACGAGTGCCTAATTTTTGGTCCTATATGATTCAAAAAGCCTCACTGTTGAATGCAAGTGTGCATTAGCTTCTAAATTTGAGATGAAGGACCTTGGTCTGATGCACTACTTCTTGGAATAGAAGTGTGGCGAGAGGACTAATGAGATTTTCCTCAGTTAAGGAAAATACACAGTGGAGATATTGAAGAAATTCGGGATGATGGACTACAAATCCATGCCTACACCGATGGTGATTAATTTGAAGAAAATGAATGAGGCTTCTATTGAGTCAGGTGAGATTGATCCACATATTTATAGACAGTCAATTGGATCATTGATGTATCCAGTTAACACCAGACCTAATATATGTTATGCAGTGAGTATATGCAGTGAGTTTATGAGTAAGTCGATACATACACACTGGATAGCAGTGAAACATGTGTTGAGATATCTACGAGTCACAATTGGTTATGGCCTGAGATATGCCTTCGGTGTAGACATGAGATTGCARGGATATGCTGATACATAATTGGGTCGGGAGCACAGTGGACCAGAAGAGCACATCTGGTTGGTGTTTCACTTTGGTATCTGCCATGGTTTCCTGGTGCAATAGGAAACAAAAGCTATGTGGCTTTGAGTACCATAGAAGAAAATTACATAGCGTTATGTGTGGCAATCTGTGAAGAAGTGTGGCTTCGCAAGCTCCTTCCAGACTTATTTAGACATGAGATGGATTCCACTATTATTCATTATGATAACTAGAGCTATGTGAAGATCTCATAGAATCCTATGTTTCACAATAAATCGAAACACATTGAGATAAAATACCATTACATCAGAGATATGGTGCCAGAGGAAAGAAGTACATGTGCAGTACATTTCTACACACGAGAAGGTTGCAGATGTCTTCACCAAACCTCTTTCCAGGACGAAGTTCGAGTACTTTCGTGAGAGACTTGGCCTAGTGGAGAATGCCTCCCTAGCTGAGAGGGAGTGTTGATGATTGTAGCGTCATGTGACATTCTCCAAGTCATTCTCCTCTGGACTGAGTTAAGTCGATTTGTGAGAGCGCCCATGTGATGGGTGTGTTGTTCTCCTCTGGACTAAGTTGATACCATGTGTTCCCATGTGTTGGGTGTGCCCATGTGATGGGTGTGCATTAGACTCTGGACTGATTTTTTATGACAGGTGGTCTCTTGTCTACTCCTCTAGACTAAGTTGGGATGACTTGAGATGGTCTCCTACCTTGTACTCCTCTGGATTGAGTTGAGTCGGCTTGAGATGGTGCCATGCCTTGTACTTCTATGGACTTAGTTGAGTCGACTTGATATGGCTCTCCAGATGGTACTCTTGTGGACTAAGTGGAGTGATATGTTGAAGTGACATCACTGTGGCTGAGCACATGTGGGTGTGTCCCTAGTGGCTAAGAACTAACGGATGTTTGAGATCCCTTGCTATATTTTCAAAGAGTAAGACTTTGGTAAAACCCTAATTTATGATGTAAATGGTACAAGTCGGCCCCACCATGTGAAAGATAATTAATATTGTGTAATTATTAATTATATTATTAAGTTGTACAAGTCCGCCCTATTGTGCCAATAGATACATCGTTTGATGTGATATGTTTTGTATAAATAAAGAGTGAATCCCCATATTGGATCACACTTACTTGTAATCTAATGATTTCAGAAGTTGTGGTTTGAAATTATGAGAATTGTAATTCACACTTCTCTCGGAGCTATTCTCAGTCATAGCAGCGCCCTTTTGTGTGCTAGGTTTGGTGGTGGATGGTGGATCTTCTCTTGAAAGTATAGCAAAGGATTGTTGGGTTTTTCCCTTGATTGAGAAGGGTTTTCCCAGGATACTTCATGTGTTCTTTTATGCATGGTTATTCTTCTTGTGATCTTGGTTTATTACAGCTAATCTTATTGTGTTGCTGCAGTCACTATTTTTGGTTCAAGTAATGATAAAATGAAATAAACCTCATTCTTGAGCTAAACTTTAACATATTAAACAAAACTTAAGATATGATTTACAAATTAATAAAGTTTTGAAGTATACTAGTTACTATAGTACCTCTTTGGCATGTACTAATAATACTGAAACAAACATATTAACGAGTGTTAATTAAGAAGCATAATTGATAATGGGGGTACCATTTACTCTAAGCTTCTACAACTCCTAGCTCTTTTCAAGACTTAAAAATTAATGCATCCATTATGGTAGAGCGTGAATAATCATATTTTCACTCTTCTATTAACTTACTACAAAGAATGGGAGAGAGTGAATCATGATATTTTCACTATTGTATTAAATTATTATTTAAAAGTGATTTTGGTTGAAAGGAATTAATAATTGTGAAGTTTGTAAACAAATTSAATATTAACCCAATMKTAAGATATGATAACTAATCTATAGATAGGGTGTCAAGCACAAGAGAGATGACTTATCCCACATGGCTAAGAAGAGTCGCATGTGATGAACAACATCGTCTAGTCCCTTCAATGMTWTGTAGAGTATATTGTGTTGGTACAAAATGTCTTATGGTTGGACTGGTTCATCTAGACGGTAKTTGTGTGAATGATGAGGGTGAAGTAATGGTTGGGATTTTAATTATGGAAAGAATTGGCACGAGAGTTTTTATAGCCTATGATGAAGTTGGGTAGGAAAACCATGAAACACAAGCTACAACCCTGGCCTTCTTTAGACATGGAAGAATTGAGCTTGATTCATGTAGTTGGAAGCAAGTTTTGCATCCCTCGGTAATTGATTTTCTTCATGTTCTTATAGTGTGGGTTTCATTTGGTTTATTCTATCAAGGTGCTAAGGGATGAATTGATGACTATTGATTTTGTTGGGAGATGGGGGTGGTTTTTGGAAGAAAATCTCTACTTCCTCCCTATCTTGAACCTCATATTTTTATCTTCTCTCTCATTCTTGAGCCCCTACTCTCAATATAGTTTTGAATTTTTTCCTTGGAATTACATTCTCCTTGGTTGTATTTGTCTTTGGCCTTCCCTATGTCTTAGGTATGCTCTATGTGGGGATGTTACCTTCTCTTCCTCTTCTTTGGGGGTAGGATCAATCTTGAAAATGATTCATGATGAATTCAAAGGAATGATGTGAAGTCATTCCCTTTCTCTTAAAATCATGATCTTTTGGATTGTAGTCTCCTCTGCCACTAAATATTTTTTTCTTCAAAACCTCAATGTGTTTTTTCACTCTGATTATTTTGTGGGTGGTGCTCCTTTGTTTAATCTCTATCTTTTTTGGTTTCATGCTAGTCTCTACTGCTACTTTTTATTCAATTATGAAACCTAATGACATGTTGTTTCCCTTTTATACAGCAGGAAGAGCACTTGCAAAGATAATCCCTTGTCTCCTAAACTCTCTCCTCCTTTCAAGACTCTTAGGAGCTTGACCAGGTCCCAATTTGATGCAATGGAGTCCACCTCAGACTTATAGATTTGGTTTTCTAAGGATACCAAGAGAGAAATGACTAACATGGAGAATAGAGTAAAGTGGCATAGGAAACAAATAACAAAGGAACCATTGGAGATAGATTTTAAAGACTAGACTCTTGAATCTAGATATTCTCAAACTAGGGATTTTTTTTTCCAAAGTCATAGAATTATACTAGGTGAACAAAGTGTTTATTGCACAAGTTTATGAGAAGAAGTGTATCCAATAAAAGGGCATAATGGAAAAGATACATGTCATGGATCATAAATTTGATTCTCTTTACTGAGAAATATTTAATATTGAAATTTTTGAGAATACTCCTGCAAACTTTCAAGGCACTACCAAGGAAAACATAGAAATTTCCCTAGCATATGAAGGCACTCCCTCCAAACCTATACTAGTGGATGAGGAGCCAATGGAGTAGCACTACAAGGGAGGATGTGTGAAACAGAAGCATGGCCCCTGATCATATTTGTTGTTGTTTATCTTGGTTTTTATAGAGGGGGAGCATCAACTACCCTCTCCATCACTATTTTTATGATTTTATTTTCTAGTTTATAGTAGGATAGAAAGACATTTATGATCGTGTATAGTTAGTATCAAATACATTATAGTTTTGTTTTCATGATGGAAACAATTATATACTATTAGTCCTTTCTTTCTAGGTGGAAGGCCATAGAGAGTATCATCGATCGTCTTTTTTGTGTCATACTAATACTAAATATTACTAGTTTACACACAAAAAAGGCTATGATAACAAATAAAAACTAATTTAAATAAAAATGATATGGATAATTATTTTCTTTTCCTTGGGTTTGAAACACAAGAAAATGTAAATTTTAAATTAAATTCATGACCAAAAAATAGGTGTAAGCCAACTTGAACCATAATTAACTGTTGGAAACGGTGACAACAACTATACCGTGAATAGAAATTTTAGATCCTATAAACATAAAACTAATTTAAATAAAAATGATATGGATAATTATTTTCTTTTCCTTGGGTTTGAAACACAAGAAAATGTAAATTTTAAATTAAATTCATGACCAAAAAATAGGTGTAAGCCAACTTGAACCATAATTAATCATTGGAAACGGTGACAACAACTATACCGTGAATAGAAATTTTAGATCCTATAAACCGGGTTGGTTGTAACCAATCCATCTAAATTAGAATATGGATTTTCTATATAATTGTATGCCCGTGGAGGCTGAGTCAGTGTGAGAGGATTGAGATCCGTCTGTAATCTCCATTGGCTCAATAATAAGATGACCGATACCTATGCTTGCTGGACGTAGCCCAACATTTTAAGTGGTGAACCACGAAATTGTCATGGTTCTCTTTGTTGTTTGCATACGTATTGGATCTCTGGTAATTGTGTTTCTTCCGATTGCAAATGCTATCAGTGGTATCAGCCTATCTAAGATCGAGGGAGGGTGCAGACCTAAGAAGTTTTGAAATTCGTTTTTATGTGGCGTCATTGTCAAAATCCTGCACAGAGCCGACTGAGACCCAAGATAATGGCTACCGGGATTATTAAAAACATTGTTTGGGAGAGGGAGCTCGGGAAGGGAGCCGAAGCCACCTTACCAGCCTAGAGGGAGCCAACCCTCTCCTAAACTTACGCGGATGCTTTCTAATTTTATGATAACGCGCCCTTCTCTCATCTAAAGGAGTGCTCAAGAGGTTAAGGAGCACTCCCCCCTTTTATAAAGCATTCTTATGATTTATGAAAGTTTTCATTTTGACATTTTCCAAAATATTAAAGATTTTATAATTTTTTACTCTTTGGAAAGTATTAAAGAAAGTTTTTATTATATTTGAAATTTAAATATAATATGGAACGATGGAGGATATGGAGGATAAGGCGAATGAAAGTCTTACAATTTTTCCACATATTTTAAAAGGGGTTTTGGATATTACAAACAATGCTATTTGTTTCTTTTATGTTTCCTCTCTATGAAAAAGATGAGTGCTAAGTTCGAAATTGAAAAATTTAATGGCAAGAATAATTTCGAGATCCAGAAGGTGAAGATGCACGATCCGCTCGCGGTAACAAGGCGCAGGAAGGTGATTTTGAAAAAGCAAAGCAGCCCAAGAGATCTATAATGTATCTAAGACCTGATGAGATGGATGAGCAATCGAGTGCCATATCACAGGTTTCATCGAATGGCTGTAATCGCTCCAACATTGTTACAGTTGAAGACAACAAATGGCCTCAGGGTCAAAGTCGAAAGTTTGTATATGACTAAATCCTTGACAAATAGGATCTTTTCTTAAAAGACAATTGTATAGCTTGTGCATGAAGGAAGGCAAACAAAAATTGTTGATCATCTAAATACTTTCAATAATCTTCTAGTTCAGTTGAATAGCATGGGTGTGGAATTTGAATCAGAAGATAAGGCAATTACATTACTATGTTCATTTCCTGAGTCTTAGAAATATTTGGCCACAACTATGTGCATAGCAAATGCCATTGATTATGAAATTATTGTTGGAGCTTTGTTGTGTGAGGAAATAAGGAAGAAATCAAATCAAGAAACTTCTACATCCGAGGCATTGGTAGTCAGAGACAGACCAAAAGAAAGAGGACAGACTCAGAGGGATTTCTCTCGACCAAAATCAAAAGGCAGAAAGAGAAAGCCTGGCGTTGGTTTTGTGTAAAACTGACACCTCAAGAAGGACCGCTTTGGAAACGACAACAAACCTCCAAAGAAGACCCCTCAAAAAGGAGATGAAGGAAGCAAATGCAACCGAACAGGTTCAGCAATAGGTTCAGTTATAGTTGATGAAGTTTTATCACCAATACTGCTCACGCCATGATCAACATTGGCTATTAGATTCGGGTGCTTCAAACCACATGTGTCTCATAGACATTGGTTTGCCATTTCTACCAGCCTATAGATGATGGAGTTGTTTACATGGTAATAATATTTCATCTAAAGTTGTGGGAATTGGTAGCATCCTAATTAAAATGTTTGATGGAACTCTTAAAACACTAACTGATGTAAGACATGTACCTGATCTTAGAAAGAACCTAATCTCTTTGGGAGTTTTAGATGAGAGGCTATAAGACCATTGCAAGGTGGAGTTAAGGAAAGTCTACAAAGGAATTTTGTTGGTTATGAAAGAAAAGAACATTGGTAATCACTTGCTAGAAGAAGGAGTGACCTAATCGATCATGCATGCCGTATCCTAGAGCCGCCGCTGGATTCTCGCTCAATCGGCATCAACGGCTAGTCAAGAGTTAACAAGGATTAAAGGTATTAACCGATCGCGCAAGTTACTTTCTAGCTTAAAGTCTTTAAAGTTAGATTGCTGCAAGCACTGTATTTATGGAAAAAAAAGTGAGGATTTAAGTCCCTAAGACACACCAGTGAGGGAATCCTAGACTATATTCATTCCGATGTTTGGGGACCATCACCTACTATTTCATATGGAGGGATCATCATATTTTGTAACTTTATGATGATTCTCTAGGAAGGTGTGGATCTATACAGTGAGTAAGGTTGATGTATTTACGCTTTCTGCCAGCTTTGAACCAAACTTTATTGTAAAAGAGCACTGGTAGATCTATAAAATGTTTAAGAACAGATAATGGTGGTGGGAATTTAATACAATAGAGTTTGAGAATTATTGTAAGGAATTTAGGATCGATAGGCATAAAACCACCGCCTATACTCCCTCAAGAATGGAGTTGTTGAACGGATGAACATGACTCTTCTAGAGAGCAAGGAGTATGTTTAGTAATGCCAACTTGTAGCAGGAACTATGGACATAAGTAGTAACTACAACATGTTATCTGGTTAGTTGATCACCATCAACAAAAATAGAATGTAAGATTCTAGAACATGTATGGACAAGTCACCCTTGTAATTATTCAAATCTTTTAAAGTTTTGGTTGTGATGCCTATGCTTTAATTCAGAAACATCGTTGTTTTAAATTAGATCCAAAATCAAAAAGATTCTATTCCTTGTTGGATATGGTGAGGGTATTAAACGGTACAGGTTGTGGGATCCTACAACCCTTGGCCAAGATCACCATTAATCAGAGATGTGATATCGATGAATCTTCATCTCTCATCAAATCAAATGAAGATGTTTAAATGAAACAAAGAAGAAATACCTATCAAAGGATTCGGGCTTTGAAACCAGTTCAACCACAGATGAAAATGAACATGAACAAGTTCCTCAAGATGTTCATGAAGAAGTTCCCGCAGAAGAAAATGTGGATGATGATGACATTCAACATATTGTGGATGAAAACCACCATAAACTACCCTAAGGAGGTCTACCTGAAGCTAAGTGAAGGGTTCAAATACTGATAAATGGAAATAAGCGATGAAGGATGAAACGAAAGCATTAGAGAGGAATGCTACATGGGACCGGTAGAGATTCCAAGAGACAGAAAACCTGTAGGTTGCAAGTGGGTATACAATTTGAAGAAGGGTGTTGATGATAAGGCGGGAGCAGTACAGCAAGTATCGGTTGGCGAAGGGCATTCCCCAAAAGAAGGTATTGACTTTCATGAGATTTCTTCACCAGTTGTAAAGATCAAGCCTAATTCAAATTGTGTTAGCATTAGTTGCATTAATTGATTTATAGTTGGAGCAGCTAGATGTTAAAACCGCCTTCTTACATGGAGATTTGATGAGGAATTTACATGGAAACAACCGGAAGGGTTCGCTCCTTAATCGCACAAGAAATTTGTTTGCAGTTCAAGAAATCATCAGATGGTCCGAGGCGCCACCCGCATTAATGGTACAAGAAATTTGACTCTTCGCTGGTGGACAAAATTATACAAGGGAGTGAGCATGATCATTGTGTCTACTTTAAGAAATTGAATGGCATATTCATTATCTTAGTATCGAGATGTTGATGATATGCTTTTAGAAGTAAGTAAAATCATAACCGAGGATCAACAGGTTGAAGGCTCGATGGCTAGGATGTTTGATATGAAAGATCTAGATGTTAAAGGCGTGCATTTTGGGCATGGAGATATTCGGTATCGTGAGGGAATGGTAAGCTTTTATTGTCACAACAAAAGTATGTTGGAGAAGATACTTTTGAGGTTTTATATGAACAGTGTGAAACCGCCTACCTTCATTTCCCATTTTAATCTTCTTCAAGTTTATGTCCTAGTACAAAAAAGAAGAAAAAGGGAATATATGTCCTCGAATACCATATGCTAATGCAGAGGAAGTCTAATGTATGCCATGGTTAGTACAAGGCCGTACATTTCACATGCAAATTAAGGTCACAGGTTTATGGCAAATCCGCGTAAACAACATCAAGGGGAGTGAAATGGGTGTCGCAGATCCTGAGGCACAAGTGATTACCGGGTGATCACCCATAGCAAAGTTATCGGAGTTAGTCCTCATGGATATGTTGATTCCGGGATTTTGCGTGATCTAGACAAGAGAAGGTCGACTTCGTGGTATGTCTTTACTCTTGCGTGGAGCTATTAGTTGACGTCAAAGCTACGTAACATTGTTGCTTTATCCACTACGTAAGAAGAATATGTTGTCAGCCTACACGCTTAGAAAAGTATAGCGCTTGGTTTTCGAAAGGTTTGTTTGGTGAGTTTCGAAGGATGCATGACAAAGTAAAGTTACTTTGTGATAGTCAAAGTGCTATTCACTTGGCTAAGAATCCACCCTATCAAAAGTAAAACAAAAACAATATACCTATATCAAGTACCATTTTGTAAGACAGGCCATCGATGAAGGTGGAGTCTCTGTTGAAAAAGTGCATACAAAAGAAAACTGCGTTTATTACGTTCACAAAACCAGTATTCTTAGAGAAGCTACAATGGTGTTTCGGCTCTTGGCTATTCTCAAGGTAGTGCTGTGATGAAACGTATGAGCAAGGTATCGTTAATTGTTGTCAAGGTGGAGATTGTTGGAATCCGGTGACAACTAACTATAATACCGTGAATATAAGTTTTAGATCCTATAAACCGGGTTGGTTGTAACCAATCTGTCTAAATTAGAATATGGATTTTTTCTATATAATTGTATGCCCGTAGAGGCTGAGTCAGTGTGAGAGGATTGAGATCTGACTGTAATCTCCATTAGCTGAATAATAAGATGACCGATACCTATGCTTGGTGGACGTAGCCCAACATTTGGGTGAACCACGTAAATTGTTGTGTCTTTGTTGTTTGCATATGTATTGATTCTCTTATGGTAATTGGGTTTTCTGCATTGGCAATTACAACAAGTGGTATCAGAGCTCAGGAGCTGAAGAGCTGAGGAGGGTGCAGACCGGAAGAAGCCGAAGCCGAAGCAGCGCTTGTCAAAAACTTGCACAGGAGCTCCGGCGCTGGAGACCAAAGATACGGGCGCGCTGATTATTAAAAACGTTGTTTTTGGGAGAGGGAGCACCGGAAGGGAGCCGAGCGCTGACCTTACCAGCTAGAGGGAGTGCCACCCTCTCCTAAACTTATGCATGCTTTCTAATTTTATGATAGCGCGCCCTTCTCTCATCTAAAGGAGAGCTCAAGAGGTTAAGGAGTGCTCCCCCCTTTTATAAAGCATTCGTATGATTTATGAAAGTTTTTCATTTTGACATTTTCCAAAATATTAAAGATTTTTTACTTTTTTACTTTTTTGGAAAGTATTAAGGAAAAGTTTTTTTATTATATTTGAAATTTAAATATAATATGGAATGATGGAGGATAAAGGGTGAAGTGATAAGGTGGAATGAATGTTTTATTAAATTTTTCTCCACATATTTTAAAAGGGGTTTTTTAGATATTACAAACAAC
>SNQJ01S0121562.1:31341-53733 GCA_010110895.2 Picea sitchensis | reverse complement strand
ATATAAATTAGGGTTTATAAATGTCCACTTATAACTACTTTCCCTTTTTGGAAAATTCATGCCAAAAAAAAATGAAAATTGTGAATTTTAGAGTTGTGCAGCTTTTGAGGGTACTTTCTACATTGGTAGCACACTTATTAGGGGTAATATCGGTACTACCAATATTAGGTAAAAATTTGGATTTGTCCCAATGGATTTTGGAGGTCTAGTAGACGTGGGAAATGAGGTGAAATGGAGGGTAAACATGTTGTAATGGTATATTTTGGCCAAAAATTGTGGAAATGTCACAAGTGAGTAGCTTTTTTGGTGATAACACCAAGTGGATATCTCGTCACTCCCATTATTCACACATGTGGAATTCAAAGAAAATTATAGACAATCCAAAACCCTAACCTATTCATGAGTTGAGGCATGCAAAAACCCTAACCCTAACCCTAGATGGCTATTAGAACATGTTAAATATTAGGTTTCTCAGGAAGGAAGTGGTTCCATTCTTGTTGTATTGAATATTATTCCACAATTGAGTAGAGAAATGGAATGGGATATTGTAGCAAAACCAAGAAATTATAAGACCCTATATCAACCATGCATGCCATAGTCTCAATGGAAACTACACAATGAGTTCACCTTTATTTATATGTGTAGTGTCATATCTGAGAAGAAAAGAGCAAGGCATGGTCTTCACCTTCTAGTTAGGTTTACCAAGGTGCATCTTATGTTCATTATGTATATAGTGTGGTCTTTTATTTTATCTTTTTTATTTTAGTCTTAGCTTATTTTAGTGTTTTATTTGCAAAGCTAGTAATATTAAATCTTAATCTCTAGTAAAACATTGTAAAACAAAGGGATTGTGTAAACTTGTAAGATATGTTGTGTTGAACCATTCTATTGGAATATCCATGATATTTTACAAATCATATTGGTATCATAGTAGTTTTATTTAAGGTTTTATGGGAAATTACAAGATTGAGAAATTGGCCTTAAAAAAGAAGTTTCAAACTAGCTTAGTTGTGGTAGATGAGTGTAGCAACAATCCAAAGGATGAATCACAGGAGATATTTTCAAAGATGGAAGCATGGTCTTTGACATCTCTCAAAACATGGAATCCTCATGGTATATCTAGAGAGCAAGTTCATACCTTTCAGGGATTTTTGTACGTCTAAGGTGGCTTAGATGGGAAATATTTAGATAGAGAAGAACTTGAAAAGTACCTAGAGAAATACCAGGTTCCAACAACACCTCTTCCTACTCTTTGTCCAAAGTGGAAGTGAAAGTGGACATTAAACCCTATTAATATGAGATTGAAATTGTTAAGTTGAGACAATGGCTGCAAGAGTTAGAAGTCTATTTCATCATTAATAATATAGGATATGAGTAAAATATATCATCTACAGACTAAAATTAGAGGTTTGTGCCTAAAATTGGTGAGAAATCCATGTGGATATGCTTAGGAAGGAGGTTTATCCCCCAATAACTAACTGGGAGGTGTTTAAATCCTTATTTATGTCCCAATTTACCCTATTGGGTATGAAGAGGACCAATGGATCCATTATTATTACTTCCAATAGAAGCAAGGGCAGTGTGTATAAGAGTACACCATCGAGTTCCAAAAATCAGCCATTATGTTGGGAATATCTCCCAAGAGCTCAGAAGTACTCCTCTAGTATATAGGTGGTCTCCATAGTCATTTAAGGAGGCAATTGATTCCCTTTAAACCTAGGACCATTGATGAGGCTTGTGTGCAAATAAGTATCTAGAGATGGACAAGAAGAAATGATAACCAAATGGTTTCAAACAAAAATATCACCAAGGCACTTCCAAGGAGGGAAATTGTTCAACAACACAGGTACTCTAATAGAGGATGAACACCTTCAATAACCACTCACACAACCAGATCAAAGATCAACACACCAATGTTTTGATGTGGTAAAACCCCTATAGGGAAACATCCATGTCCCTAGCCAATGCGGCCACTTGGAACAACTTATTAATGCAAAAGAAAAAAATTACAAAGATATTTTACAAGAGAGTTTCTCACAATTGATCATCGGAAAATGACCCTCGATGCTCTTTAAATGGAGATCATGGACCAATTAGGTGTTAAGAAATAGATCAATGTTTGTTAATATCGAGGAGAATATGAATCGTCAGATCACTCTATGTCGAGAACATATTGTGACCATCGGATTTCCTAACTACAAATGCATACTAAAAAAACACACTTTTACCTAATGACACATTAGACCAAGTAGATCTTAACTAACTTATAAGTGTCTAAATATTCTAACATCCCCCCTTAAGAACAACTCAGGATATGATTGAAGGATTTACAATAGTGACACAATAGGAGAAGGAAGGAGGAAATAGAGCCTATCCCCCCTTGATGATAACTTCATGAACTCCTAACATAGATCGAAGTTTGGAAAACTTCACTTCTGTAAGAGACTTTGTGAAAATGTATACAACTTGATATTATGTAGGGAAAAAGATCACTTCAATAACTTGATCATGAATGTGATTTCTGATGAAGTGAATGTGTATCTCGATGTGTTTTTTGTGTTGATGTTGAAATAGGTCTTTGGCAAGCTTGATGGCACTCTGATTGTCACACCAAAGACTTGTCGGATGCTATTGTTGGAATCCAAACTCTGAAAGGATCTATCGAAGCCACAAGGATTCCTCACTTGCATTTAGCGTTGCTTGGTACTTTGCTCCTGCTGAAGAAAGTGAAATAGACTGTTGTTTCTTATAGGCCCAAGTCCTAAACCAAGGATAACAACATAACCTACAGTATACTTTTGATCATCAGGGTCATCTACCCAATCTGAATCAGTGAAACCAACCAATAAAGGAGTCCCCCCTAAACTGTAATGTATCCCAAACTGAATTGTACCAAGGACATAATGAAGTATCCTTTTAGCTTCTTTCCAATGGCTTTCATGGGGTGTTTTCATATACCGGGAAACAGGACCAACAACAAAGGAAAGATCAGGATGGGTATGAGTCAAGTATAAGAGGCTACCAACTAGCTGACGTTACAAGGTGGCATCAACTTTGGGAGAAGTACAGGTGGTAGCAAGCTTGACTCTAGACTGGAAGGGAGAAGGGGATGGTTTACAATCTTCCATGTGAAAGGGACGAAGAAGGTCACAAGCATACTTAGACTGGGAAAGAAAAATTCCTTCAATGGTTTGCAAAACTTGGAGGCCAAGAAAATAGTGCACAAAGCCTAAGTATGTCATTTCAAATTTCTTCTTAAGGCTAGTTTTCACATGGTTTAAAAGTTTTGAGTCACTACTAGTAAGGATAAGGTCATCAACATAAAGGACAGGGATTATGAGATGGCTTCCTACTTTCTTGGTATAGACATTAGGATCAGAATGGCATCTAGAGAATCCAGTGTCAATAAGAAAGTTATCCATTTTGGCATACCAAGCTTGGGGAGCTTGGTTAAGACCATAAATATAGTTATTAAGGTGACAAACAAGGCTAGAGTCATTCTAGACATAGCCAGGAGGTTGTTCCATGTAGATTTATTCTTGCAAATATCCATGCAAGAAGGAATATTTAACATCCATCTGATGGACCTCCCATTTATGTGATGTGGCAATCGAAAAAACAAGGTAGATAGAATTCATTTTGGCTACAGGGGAAAAGGTTTTATTATAGTCTATTCCTTCAACTTGGGAAAATCCTTTGGAAACTAACCGAGCCTTGTGTCTTTAAACACTTCCATTTGATGCATACTTAGTTCTGTAGACCCATTTACATATGAAAAGTTTTCTTCCTTTTGGAAGAGGTACAAGATCCCAAGTATCGTTTTCCATTAAAGAATGATACTCTTCATTCATTGTTGTATCCCAATCTAGATGACCTGAAGCTTCTGCAAATGCCTCTAGATCATGAGTCTCTGAAACTTGAGCCAAAAGATAAGAGGCTTGTTGGAACTATGAACGTGTCTAACGCTAATTTGAAGGATCATTGACAATATCACCAGTTGCTTCTCATGTTGAATAGACCCATCTAGGAAGAGGTGGAGCTAGTGCTAGTTCACGTTAAAAGGAATCATCTAGAGGAAGGTGAGCAGGTAGAGGTGGATTTTGATTCTCACTGTCATCATCTGAAGAAGAAACTAGAATAGGAACAAAAGAAGGCACAAACGTCAAAGATGGCTCGCAGGTCGAAGAAGGCACAATCGCAGAATTAGGCTCGCATACCAAGATATTTTCAACAAATTTAACATCTCTTCTAATAATAATTTCATTACAATGTGGTTGAAGAAGTCTATAACCTTTGACATCTTCATAATAACCAACAAATATACACTTCTCACTTTAAGGCCGCAATTGATCTGGATTTAGAAGCAGAACAAACTGATTAATATATTGAATACAATAAACACATAGATATGAAGAATAACACAAATATCTAGTGAACACTATCTTCTATTAAATAATGAAATAGGCTGAAACTGTAAAACTGTAGAACTAAAACACTTGCTTGAATGGTGGTAGCTATCTCTGAGAAGAGATGTGGATGCTATGCGCATACTTCTGAACATAATGGATTACAATGAGGATCCAGAGGCCTTTTTGATATTACTCATGAATTCCCAAACCCTAGACATCCAAAAACCTAACCCTAGAAGGTTAAACGTCAAAATTCATGTGGGCCCTATGGGTAAGTTGGTGTAATTTGGTACCTCAACTTCCCAAGGTCGTAACTTCTGCATACGACATCTATTTTAGGCATGTGATATCTCGTTGCAAAGGTATTTAAGAGAACTACACATTCTATCATCAAGCTTTGACTTTGTCTACAATTTGACTGTGGCGAGCCAAAAAAACAACATTTAGGGCCCCAAAACGACCCTGGAAGTACATCAAGATGTGATGACATGAAAACATACAAAATAAGTCAGTTGGATTAAGAGAGAGGCCACCTGTATCCACCTGGAGGATGTGTGGGGCTTCAGACAGCCCCAGAAGTGTAGAACCCATAATTACAAAGCAATGCAAAAGAACGTGTTGAACGAAAAAAAGACACGAGGAGCCAGTTGGATTAGGTGGGTGGCCACCAATATCCACCTAGATCAACAATTCTTTCCTTTTCTCATCAGGAATGTGAGCCCATGCTATACTGCCAAATACACAGAAGTGACTTACATCTGGTTTAATTTTAGTCCAAGCTTCTTCTAGTGTTATATTTTTAAGAGCCTTTGTGGGAGTGTGATTTACTATGTAATTTTCACAGTTGATGGCTTATGCCCAATACTTTAGACTTAATCCCTTAGATTGGATCATACAATTAGCCATTTATTTTAATGTGTGGTTCTTTCTCTCAGCAATACTATTTTTTTGTGTTGTATATGGAACAATGTGTTGCATTTGGATGCCCTGTGTAGTGTAGTAACTTGTAAAAGTATTGTTCACATATTCACTCCATTATATATTCTTAACCTTTGAATTTGATGTCCCAATTTATTTTCTACAAGGGCTCTGTAGGCCAAAAACTTGTCAAAAACGTTTCTCTTAAGTTTTAGGAAGTAAACCCAAGTATGTCTGGAAAAGTCATCAATGAAAGTTAAGAAATACTTGGACCTAGAAAAGTAAGGAGAAGAAAGTGGACCACACAAATCATTGTGAACAACCTGCAAAGGGCCCGAGGCATGCCAAGAGGCATGTTTTTCAAAACTATCCCGATGATGTTTGTCGATAACACACCCGGCACAAACACCATCTTTGCATGAAACAAGAGGAAGACTAGTCACCATATGTTGATTACATAGTTGCTACAATGAGTGATAGTTTAGATGACCAAACCGTTAATGCCAAAGTTTGCTCAAGTCATCACTATGAGCAACAAAAACTAATGGAAAAGATGATGACCCAAAGTTATCAAACTTGTACAACCTGGTAATATCGTCAACAATTTTAGTTGCAAGAACATGCTTAAGATCTTTTAGATCCTTGATTACAAATTGGTGAGGTGAAAACTCTACGGTCTTACCTTCACCTAAATGAGTGATTTGATATACTTATAGAAGGTTACAATAAAGAATTGGAGCACATAATACATCATTGAAATGACCATTATTGACTTGAACTGTTCCATATCCTACAACACTAAGAGATCTATCATCACGAACAAATATTTTCTTGGTGTTATATTCATTTAGAGAAGAAAATATGTCTTTATCCTTAGCCATAAGATAATATGCCCCAGAATCAATAATCCACTCATAAGAAGAAAAAGTAGAAGTTGCATTGGAGAAACCATAAGCAAAAAGTGCATGTCCATGAGAAGAATAAGTAGTAGTATAATCAATACTGATGTTGTTCTTCTTCATCTTTGCTTCTAAAGTTGCCATCTTTTTGAAACATTTGGACTCATCATGACCATCTTTATCACAAAAGTTGCAATGTCTGTTAGTCTTATTATTTTTAGATTTTTCTCCTTTGTCACCATTAGGAGATGAAGTTGTCTGAGTGGGTTTTGGACCCTTATGTTTCTTGTTGTTGTGGCGAGGATGTTGCTTCTTGGGATTTTTGGATTAACCTTTTTGTTGGGCAACTAAGGCTTTGCTGGAGGTACCTGCAGTGTTGATCACTCCAAGGTGTACAAGCTTATCTTTCTTTGTAATCAAATCATCACAAAAGGACTCAAGAGTGGGTTTTTGATAAGCTTTCCCTAGATCCTCTCTCATGGCATAAAAGGTAGATACAAACACTGAATATGCACTACCTAGCTTAGAAATAATAATATAGATGCAATGCTCTTCCTCCATCTTTATCTGACATTCTTCACATAAATTTCTGAGTGTTTTAAACTTAGATAGATAGTATTCAATGCAAGAAAAATCAATTGGACTTAAAGTTATTATTTGATTTTCTAACTGATGTGCTCGAATAATATTGTGTTTACCAAACACAGGTTCAAGATTTTCCCAAGCTTCATCGGGGTCATCAATTTCTTTAAGGTGGAACCTTAAATCAGGAGAGATGGACATTCTGATCATTCCACGTGCTTCGTCACTCCTATTATCCCATTTGACTTTCTTATCAGTATCAGTGGGTTATTTTTTATTTCCCAAGGTAATCTAGTACAAGCCTTTACTTCTTAATAAATCCTCCATATGGGATTTCCATTGGAAGTAGTTGGTGTTGGTAAACAAAAAATTATTGGAAGAAGCCATATTAAATATGTAGATAATATGGATTTAAAAACTGAAACTAGTGATCTGGATGGAAATATCTCGAAAAAATAGGCGGTTTTAAAATAAACGGCACTGAAAACAGACTTTGGATGTGAAATTTATGCCCTTTTAAAAACAAAAACATAAACGATAACCAAAGGACCACGTGGTGGTGTAAGTTGATTTATGAAGTGACCCATTTTTATAAAAATAAGTGGGGATCACTTTTACAATGAAGTTACTTTATAAAAGAAAGCTGCATGCAAAATAAACAACTCTAAAATAAAATATTAAAGCTACTTATAGTGATTCACTTTTATACTTGAAGTGAAATACACTTTACAATGGAACATGAACTTTTTCAAAAACATTAACAAAAAGAGAGACTTGAATTCAAGACCTCTTACTTAATAAGGAAACTTTTAACCAAGTGGGCTAGCAAAACATATTGTATTGTTTAGCAAGAGAATTGTTGTTGTTGTTGTTAAGACAACTTTTAACCAAGTGGGCTAGCAAAGCATATTGTATTGTTTAGTAAGTGTTATAGCAAGATTTTCCTCACCCTATGCAAATTTTCTCAGAATTCCTTTTTCCATTTCCCTATGCAGACTTGAAGTCCCTTTTTGCAAATCCCAGAGCTAAAAAAAATATTTTCCCACATATACGTGCCCTTACTATTATACAACATGTGTATATGCAGGTTGCACCACTACATCCCACATACATCGGGTTTTGTGTCCAAAATTAAAAAATAGTGTCGGGTTTCCATGTCACGTCACGGGATCCATGATCCTTGACCTTCCATATACTGGAAACATTCCAACTCAGCCCTTCAGTTCCACTTGAAGGTTATAAATGGCCCATATCCAAGCTGTGGAAGGAGACAAGAATTCAACTTTGAGAGAAAAGTTGCTCTGGAGAAATTATTCACTTCATATTGAGTCTGCATCCCTTTGTCCTTTTAAGTCTGAACACATTGTTCAACCCCCAAGCTCTTCCCTACTTGATTGAGAACCTCAGTGTCTCTCTTATATGATCTTGTCTTTGGTGGAGGATTGAAGTGGTGGAGGCCCAACTGGAAGGGACTTTGTTTCTCAGTTTCGAATCGTGTCGACACAGAAGTTTGTAATTCATTCACTTCTGCTAATTACATTTTAATAGAAATACTATTTTCTCGACCAATTAATATCTTGCAAATATTTGAAATGTTATTCCATGGGCATATTTGTTATGAATGTTGATGGATTATGCTTTTGAATGTGCTAACTTTATATCTTATCACCATATGCTTGTGTTTCTTGGTTGTTGACGACAAGTTGCAGGTGTATTTCTTTGATTCAAGTGCTCAACGATGGACTTCATCGAACATTTGGATGGGGTAGGCTCTTTATCTTGTCTCGTTAGCATATTTGTTTATAGAGAATACCTGGGATTATAGTTGATTTTTGTAGTCATTTCCGTTTGTTGTGGTTTACCCCTTGCCATAGAGATATTTTCCTCGTAACAGAATTAGTGACCATACTAGCGATGTAATCTTCTTTTCGGGGTTTGGTGTGTTTTTCTCCTTTGATTACTCTCGTTTATATTGTGTTTCTTGTCGTTTGATTGCTTGACAACCTCTATACATTTTGAGTCTGATTTTCTTAGCCTTATCCTTATCCTGGCAATGTTTTAACACATATACGTTGGTTTTTACCTGACAGTCGCGTACATACGCATGTTGTCCTTCTACAAGAAGCGCATATATGCGGTTTTCTCCTGAACAGTCGCGTACATCATCATTTTTTGCTTGGTTGTTGAGTTTGATGTTTGTTGGGTAAGTTTTTATGGTTGTTGAGGCTTCTTGGGTCTCTGTTATGACTGTTAAGTGTCTGTGGAATGATAGGAAACCTTTCTTTGGTTGAATTTTCAGGTGGTGTCTTTTTCATCATCCTTTTCATTGATTGTCCTTGCATATTGGGTTGGGTGTTTGCTTCTTGATATCCTACTTGGTTTGTATCTGTTTACATACAGTATAATCTTTATATCAAGTTGTTGTTCAGTCCTTGCATTTTCATTCTTTTATATTGAAAATACAAAAATATTAAGCATTTTGCATTGTTGGCATTTGATCTTTTGGATCCTTATCATTGATCTTAGTACATGTATAGAAAGATTGTGTGTTATTTGGAATTGCATAACTAATTGAAAATTGCATTTTGAAAAGGTTATCATTTATTAGGAATTGAAGTTAGGACTTTGCATTTTATTCATATTCATTTATTTTACTTGTTGAGTCATAACATCATTAGTTTCACAACTGCACCTTTTTTTAGTAAGAAAGGCCACTAAAATCAATGTTGATAATTTAAAATTGATTAGAAACAATTTTATTTTCTAGGGTGCACAAACTAGCTTAGGATTTAGAGCCTTGGAATAGGATTTTGTGAGTAAACTTCTCCAAGGATATTAAATCAACATATGTGTCTGACTGAGGGAGTGGTGAAATCCATTGTATAATTGGTGACGTCAGGAGGCTCCGCTTACACTGGAGTTAAGCATGAGGTCACGTGAGGTTGGTTGAAGGGATATCCTCCCAACACCTTTTTAATGTCATATATATTTCTAGGGATCTATTCATATATGGGGATCTTGCTAGTACCTTTACCTCTGTGAGAGGTGGTGCTTTTCAAGTTTCGGGCTTTGTTACCTTGACCATACGGTAGACCTGAGTTACAACTATTCACCTACACATCAGTTATACCATGGTTTCTTAGTTGCTTGACATAGATACCACATAGGTTACTTGCAAGGGTTATTTTTCAAGTACCCTGGGTCAGATAAGGGTTAGACAACACACAACCTTTATGCAGGATTACCTCTCCAGGGGGATCTGACCGATTGGTTGTTAAGCCCACAAGGGCCCTTATAATTTATTTTGATACCTCCGATATTTTGTAGGAAGTCTCAGGTATCTCTTGGGCGAGGCATACCTACTTTAGCGAGGGAGGCCCCTTTTCAACCACATTTTCCTGTTTGTGTGCATATTGGTCTTTTGTTTATTTTATTTTGGTGTGCTCTTTGATTATTAGTTGACCTTAGGATTTTGTATTGCACCATGAGTTTTCATTATCATGTATAGTGGAGTCCATTTGGCTCCCTCATTTAGCGCTACCTCTCCCATGACATTCGCTCATTTCATGGGGATGAATCCGTCTGTGTTTCATAATGGTATGCAAAATTATGATACTCAATCAATTCATTAGGTCTCTAATCATTTTCCTCTTGATATTTCAAACATGCCTTCACCCTTTCCATCCTCTCCCTCGCCTACCTATATGAATCGTGGTTTTGGATCTGGGGCACAATGGCTTTGTTTTCTATGTTTTCGTTTGATAAGAGTCATATCCCTCAACTGACTCTCACTGGGGGAGGTTGGAATCTCCCTTCTTATGGATCCAATATTGGCTTCATCCTTCCAAGAGAAAGTGCTCAAATGGGTGATCATTCTACTTATTACACCCCATCTGTGTATCCTTCATTCGCTATGCCAGTTCCTATGAACACTCTTCCCATGACAGGCCTCCATCTATCCTCTGGTATTTCATATGCAGGGAATCAATTTTATGGTATGGGCTACCCCCTTCACGGAATCCCTTTGTATGGGGCAAATATATATCCTCACTTGAATAACCCTTGTCATGCATTTTTCTCTTTGCAGACATTTGTTTCGATGATGATGCCTATACAAACCTCTATGGATCAATTGGGAGGAGGATACTACCATGCCAGGCAGGGACAGGGTGTAGACCAGAACCCTTCCTGGTCTGCATTTTCTCAAAACCAGTCTTTCCCGGGACCTTGGTCTCAAATTCCGCAACTAATCATTGCCATCGGTCCAGTCACTGCAAGTCATACGGGAATTACATCACCAACCTCTTCTAGTCGTGTTGGACATTGGTCGACAACCTCTGCAAACCATGTTGAAGACCAACAACCAGTCATTGCAAGTCATGTTGTGGGCACAAATCTAGTCTCCATGAGTCATACTGACATCACATCTCCAACTATGGTCAACCATGTTGGAGAATCATCGCCAACTTTTGTACATCATGTGGGGGATGAACCACCAGCCTCTGCCAGTCACGTTGAGATCATGTCACCAACCATCATGAGTGACGTTGGGGGCATTCATACGATTGAGAAGCCTCGACATATAGGACGTAAGCCCAAGTTTCTTTGTAGGATTTGCAAAGGAGGTCATTTAACTTGCTTGTGTCCTACTACTGTTGTAGTAGAAGAAGCACAGTCCTTGTCTGACAACCCTTCGATTTCGGAGTCGGCGTTGGTTTCCCAACATTCTATTTCTCCTTTGATTGACACAACAGTCATTCCGATGCAATCTTTGCATGACATTGCTCGTGTTTTGAGGAGTGAGACACCTTTTGACCATATCATTAACATTTCTAGCCATGTACCTTCTCAACAAAAGAGATTTTTACTCTCCCTGAGTACTCTCCCTCCAATTCTTAGAGAGGTTACCTTTGAATGGGATGGTCTTGTGGGGTATCAAATTCCTTATCATATTCCCTTTCAAATAAGAGGCGTTCTCCGATACATCATTGAGAAGGTAACCTTCGCGAGTATTTTATCCCCCTCTACTTGGAAAGCTTTGGGTTTTCCCAAGCTTGTGTCAGTTGTTCGTAAGTTGCTGACCTTTCATAGAAATCCTGCACGAGAGCCCTAGCCTCCCCCATGACATATCACTTCAACAACTCCCAATGAGTCTGGTTTAAGCTCTTTTCCGACTCTATCAAAAAGATAAAATATTGTTGAGTGAAATTGTCTCTTTCACACTCGTAAATTGGATTTGAAAGGACGTCTGTTTGGTGTAAGTTTACCCCTTTTCCAAACCAAGTAGACTAAGATTATTAAAAAGGAATTTTTTTGGCATTAAGTTGTAATTGCATCTCATTCTCTTGCTTGCAGTATTGAGCCTATTGTCGGCTCTCTCTTTTGCATTATAATCCTTTCACCTCAGCAGTTTGCGTCATCATCCAAGTAGAGCCTTGTTTATATCCTTTGTAGCTTGACACCCTATACCAAAGAGGAAACATTCCCTCGAGTGTCCATCTCCTACATGCACCTCCTTGCATTGAGCATAGGTATGTTCCATTACTGGAACTAGTTTCTTACTTGCGACACTCGTTTCCTCCTTTGTATCATAAAATTCATTTGACTATGAAAAAACAAAAAAAAGACGAGTGGGAAAAGAATATTATCTTATATTGGCAGCAGTCGTGTCTCCTTTGAAAAGAGCACAAACTTTTGAGTCCACATGTCATAAAAAATTTCGGTTTAGCATGACCTTAGGAAGTTGAGCTTGTTACTGAGAGTTTACTCCCTCGACTAGTTACTCTTCCAGTCTCTATGGAGAGTTTGATTGATGCCTCCTGCATCACAAAGTTTCATCATTGAGTCTATGATGCCAGAGTCTCCCATATGTCTCATGCTCTTGTTCAAAGGATGTCTATCAAGATGTGTCGACCATTCCTTAGAAATCTTGACTTTTCATGTCGGCCATACCCTCAGTGTGTCTCATAACTACATGAATTTGTAGTCATATCGTGCACCCTGGTCCTACTTTCATCATTGGTAGGTAACCTTGAACTCAACAGTCGACATTTCATCATTGGTCATTGACTGGGGGGTTTCCCTTATGTTAGACGGCAAGAAATCTATTCACACATTAGGATTTGTGCAGTGTCTTGGATTTAATTAGACTTATTGGTGGTTTCCTCGCCTTTTTCAGCAGTTTTCCTTATTAGTTGTTATTCAGAGGGTATTTTTCATGTCTCGCTTGCATCTAGCACATGCAAAAGACGCACAGGGTCGTTGGTTCGTGAACATGTTCTTCATCTGATTTCCTACAAATCATCAAGATACTTATTTGTATCTCTTGTTGAATGATGAGAGATGCATCAATGCTCTCCTTTCAGCGGGTCGCCTTCCATCGACATCAGCCCATCTATTCTGGAAATGAGACCTAGAGTCCTATGAGTACCCAGAGGCTTGCAATCATTAGTGGCAGGTTCTTCCGCCATTGACAGTTGGGAATACATGGATTCTTCAAGTGTTCAACCCTAACACCCTTATTCACACTTGTAAGAATGTACTCGATGCCTTGATACCTACTTTCATTATCGATAGGTTGTCTTGCGTTTGTTAATGGTATACCTTAATGTCCGGTAATCAAATGAAGCCTCACTGTGTTCGACCTCAACTCCTTTATTCACACGATGTAGACTTGCACCTTTGGTGGATCGTGTTGAAGACTTGAAGACATCAGTTCCTATTTGCAATTTTCCTGAGTTGTTGCTATATTTCATTGGACCAGTACCTATGTGAATTCAGTGATCATGGGACATTAGATTGTACCCCATTGTATACAGATATCTTCAAATTGATTTTGAGACTAGTTTTACTAGGCCTTGTTCATGACTATGACAGCCTTTGGCATATAGCCACCTTTGTATTTCCAACTCATGTCCATGAAAAATTGTTTGGTATATTTTCACATGGATCTGCAGTGTAATTCAAATTGGTATCCATGTGCACAAAGTCAGTGCAGATTGTAATAATCTCATGAGCAACTAGTTCTTCCAATTGGGTCTCCATTACTCCACTTATGGGTATTATAATGTATTTCAGCCATCGTAGATACTCCTCTGACCTCACACATTAGGGGGCATCTGTTATAGCAAGATTTGCCTCACCCTATGAAAATTTTCTCAGAAGGCCTTTTTCCATTTCCCTATGCAGATTTGAAGTCCCTTTTTAAAAATCCCAGAGCTAAGAACAATATTTTTCCACATATACATGCCCTAACTATTATACAACATGCGTATACATAGGTTGCACCACTACAGCCCGCGTACATTGGGTTTTGTGCCAAAAAATAAAAAAATAGTGTCGGGTTTCCATTTCACATCACATGATCCATGATCCTTGACCTTCCATATACTAGAAACGTTTTGAATCGGTCCTTCAGCTCCACTTGAAGGCTATAAATGGGCCATATCCATGCTGTGGAAGGAGAGAAGAATTCACCTTTGAGAGCAAAGTTACTCTGGAGAAATTATTCACTTCATATTGAGTCTACATTCATTTTTCCTTTTAAGTTTGAACACATTGTTCATTCCCCAGGATCTTCCCTACTTGATTGAGAACCCCATTGTCTCTCTTATATGATCTTGCCTTTGGTGGAGGATTGAAGTGGTGGAGGCCCAACTGGAAGGGACTTAGTTTTTCGGTTCCAAACCCTGCTGAAACTGAAGATTGCAATTCATTCACTTCTGTTGATAACATTTTAATAGAAATACTCTTTTCACGTCCAACTAATATCTTGCAAATATTTGAATTGTTATTCCATGGGCATAGTTGTTATGAATGTTGATGGAGTATGCTATTGAATGTGCTAACTTTATAACTTATCACCATATGCTTGTGTTTCTTGGTTGTTGAGGACAAGTTGCAGGTGTATTTCTTTGATTCAAGTGCTCAACGATGGACTTCATCGAACATCTGGACGAGGTAGGCTCTTTATCTTGTCTCGTTAACATATTTGTTTATATAGCATACCTGGGATTAGAGTTGATTTATGTAGTCATTTCCGTCTGTTGTGGTTTACCCCTTGCCATAGAGAGATTTTCCTCGTAACAACAAGAGAATTGGGGATGTTTTTTTTGTTGTTGTTGTTGATTGCCTTGGAGAGCGTGCTAAGAAAAAAATATTTTCACACAAGGAAAAAAATTTGCTTCTCAATGACAACAAGGGTTAGATCTTAGTTAGCTTACCTGGAAAATGCACATTTTCCTATCTATTTCTGATTTGTCGAGATCGCACATGGTGGAGGAAAAAAAGCATACACAGATCTAAAAGAGTAGAAACTTGGAAACAAACAATATAAAACCGAAATAATACTCTACAAAAATTTAAAAAGGGCGTATTCATGCCTCATACCTTTGGATCTAGTTGAAATGGTCGTATCTTGGGCAAACAAAAACCTTTTCAAGTGAAACAAAAAGTGTTCCTAATTGAAACAAGCGCTCCAGATGCAATGGAATAGTTCTATCATCCCATAAATGTACATAAATGACATAAAATGGAGATGAGGCAACTCGACTTCATGATCTTGATCTACAATAGGAGTGGGTCTTCAAACAGCCTCCGATACCATTTTCAACAACACAGGTATTCCAACAGAGGATGAACATATTTAGTAACCACTCACACAACTAGATCAAAGATTAACACACTGATGTTTTGACATGGTAAAACCCCTACAGGGAAACATCCACAACCCCAGCCAATGCGTCCACTTGGAGCAATTTATTAATGCAAAAGAAAAAGATTACAGAGAGATTTTACAAGAGATTTTATCACAATCGATCATCAACAAATGACCCTCCATGTTCTTTAAATAGAGATCATGGACCAATCGGGTGTTAATCCACGAATCAATGGTCGTTAAGATCAAGGAGAATATGAATCGTCGGATCACTCTGTGTCAGGAACATATTGTGACCATCAGATTTCCTAAATACATATGCATACTAATGCAAACTAAAGAAACACACTTTTTCCTAACGATACATTATACCAAGTAGATATTCACTAACTCCTACGTGTCTAAATATCCTAACATAAATGAGAAGTGGAAACGAAAGGATAAGAAGACGATAACTATTGCACAACAATGCAAGGATCTAAGAAATCATTTTAATCATTCTAATCTTGATGGTCATACCAAATATAAGTGTTGGAGGCTAAATCCAAAAAATTGCAAGAATGAGGACAAGAAGAAGAAGTTGCTAGCCATAGATTCAAGCAACCAAGGTGAGAGCATCTCAAATGTAGACAAAAATATTGTCTACATTACAATGCAAAAGGAGGTGAAACTGAGTAGCCTCCATCCTAAGGAAGATAAAGAGATGAATAAAATATTCCATATTGAGATCTAAGTAAAGGTGGATGCTTTATTTGATTTTCTCATGCAAGTGAACCTCGTAGAAGAAGATTTGGTAAGTAAGATTGGATTGGAAGTTCATGAAAATCCTTTCTCATACCCACTAGGATGGATAGATAAGGATGATAAAATTAGGTTCACAAGGAGTGTAAGATTAAATTTTATATAAGTGAAAACTATATTGATGAAGTGGAAGTAGATATATCACCACTTGATGTGTGTGGTGTAGTGTTTGGAAGACCCTCCATGTACATGAGGGATGTGGTCTTCATGAGGAGAGAAAAACAATGCCACTTGATCAAAGATGGGAAGTCCTTGATCATTAATGCACATAAAATTAAATCCAAGATATTTCTGGTAAATGATCACCAAGCCAAGAAACTAATCAATTCAACTAGGAAATTTGTATTGCTCTTCTTAAGATAGAATAAACAAGGAGATGAATCAGTACAAGTAAAATCATATTTGGAGGGATGTACTAAAAAGAAAAAATTCTAGCTGGAGGAGATTTTGCAAGTATATAAAGAATTTTTACAAGAGAATAAAGGGTTACCACCTAAGGGGGAAGTGGAGCATGAGATACATTTGTTGTCAAACTCCCCATTGAGAAATATAGGGTTGTACAGACAATCCATTTTTGAAGTGAATAAAGCAAAGAAACAATTACAACAACTATTAGAGAAATGAGTAATTCAACCAAGTACCTCAATTTATGAGTCACTTGTCATCATAGTTCCCAAGAAATATAAGTTTTGGAGAATGTTTATTGACTACAAATATATTAATAAGATCACCCTCAAGAATTGATACCCTTTCCCTGAGATTGACGACTTGCTAGATTAGTTGCAGTGTGTCAAGTACTTGACTAAGTTGGATCTCAAATGTGGATATCACCGGATACAATTAAAAGAATAATACACTTGGAAGACCACCTTCAAGACAAGGAAAGGTTTATATGAATGGTTGGTAATTCCTTTGGTTTATGTAATGCACCAACAACATTTATGTGTTTGATGAATGATGCATTATGTCCCTTTCAAGATTAATTTGTAATTTATCTATGTCTAGGAAGACCATATATCGCATATTATGCAGGTGTTAGAGACCTTGAAAATGAATCAACTATTAGAAAACCTTAAGAAATGTGAATTTTCCCAGTAGTTCTTTGTGCACTTGGGGTATGTGATAGGTGGATGGGAACTTGAGATTAATCCTGTGAAGATGAGAGGCCATCATCAAGTGACCAACTACTCTCAATTTCATTGAAGTTAGGATATTTGTGGGGGGAAAGAGTATCTTCAAAAGTTTATAGCATCCTTTTCAACTGTGGCTACACCACTCCATGTCGTAATAGCTAGCAACAAGAGTTTATGGTCGGGAAAGAATCAACTTAAAGTTTTTGAAGAGTTGAAATAAAATATTGTTCAAGCACCATTTCTCGCATTTCCTAATTTTCAAAATCCCTTTGAAGAGGATATATATGCAAGTGGATATGTTATGGGAGTGATATTGATGCAAGGAGGTAAGATAACATACTATCATTATGAAATGTTCCAATGCAGAGTCCTAAAATACTCTAAATATGAAAAGGAACTCTATATCTTGTTTTATGTTATTAAGAACTGGAAGCACTATATTATGGGTAAGAAAACCATCATCTACATTGATCACCAACCACTGCAATCTTTGCAATCCAAAAGTACTTAGTAAACTTCAACAAACAATATTAATTTCATTTTATCATCAAATATAATAAGGGAAATACTAATAATTTGGAAGGCATGATTTCAAGGCCACTCGTACCCAAGATCGCATATTTGGGAACTCTTATGAATATGTATAATTTCATCCACAATGCATACAAATAGGAATAGACATAAGATAGAGACTTCAAGGAGGCATTTCAACAACTACAAGGCCAAGTTCATGTAGAAGAAGGTGACTACCATCTCTAGGATGGGTTGCTCCCTACATTGGACAAGCTATGTGTTCCTAAAGGAGAAAGTTTGCAACTTATCAAAAAAGCTCACACCTCCAAACTTGTTATAGGGCATTGCGGTGTTGGGAAAATAATGGCAAACTTACATAGGTATGTGTATTGGCCTAGAATGTAATAATATGTAACTGTGTTTCTTAGAGGATGAATACTTTGTTGTATCAGAAAACCTAGTAATAGGAAGTAATGTTTATACCATCCCTTAATTATACCTACTATATCATGGGAGAGAATCTCTGTGGATTTCATGGGTGGCATACCAAGTACTAGGAAAGGGACGTGACTATTTGTTTGTGGTAGTGGACATGTTTAGTAAGATGTGCATTCTCATGCCTTGTAAAATTACCATTAAGGAACAAGATGCAGAAAATGTTCTTTGAAAAGGTCTATGTGCACTTTGGGATACCAAGGAGTATCATATTATATAGAGATAATATATTTCTCAATGCCTTTGGGACTACACTTTGGGAGAAGATGGAAACCAAGTTGAAGAGATCTACAATGTTCCATCCAAAATTGAATGAGAATACATAAGTAGTGAACATGACATTGGTTCATCTTTTGAGGGATTACAATCAGAAACATCCAAGGCTCTTGGACAAAAAAATTATTTATATTCAACACTCTCATAATAGAGTAGTCCATGCTTTCACTAGTACATCCCCTTTAAAACTTTCTTTGGATATTTGTAGCCTGCACCTTTAGATGTTCTATATGGATAGAAAGGAGGAGTGAGGGAAGACACCATATGAGAAGCATTAGAGGTTGATAGATTCATTGATAAGATTAGGTAGATATATTTGCAAGTACAAGAGAAATTAAAGAAGTGATAGGAAACGAACACATTAACATGAATAGCACAAAATTGAGAAGAAAAACAAAGTAGGAGATAGAGTTGGGTTGCTTTTGAATAAATAAAGGCTACAAGGTCCTAGTAAGAATATCAAGGTTTTGCATTATGGTCCTATTAAGTGTTGGAGTAGATATGTAATAATTTATACAAACTCATTGTACCTTCATATATCTACATTTACTCGATAGAATGTTATAAAGTGAATGTTATAAATTTGAAAATCTATTAGCCTTCCATGTTAGACCAGGAAACTGACAAGAAAATATTACCTACCATATAGAACTTAGAAATAGAAGTTGAATCTAAGTTGTTAGAGGATACATTTTTGTAGAAGTGCAAAACAACTAAATGGGAGTAGTATGAACTTTGGTAGGTTGGGTTGAAAGGAAAACCTCCAAGAAAGGCCAAATGGTATTACACGGAAAAGGTAGAGTAAATTTTCCTCACCTCCTTTAGTAAAAGATTTTGGGGAGAAAAATCCTCACAAAATGGGGAGGTATGATTTGAAATTTATCACTATATAATATGTCACATATTTGGTACTTTATGAGTGGAAAATTTGTAGCTTGACTTTTAGAGCCCATTTCAGGGGTAGGTCCTATTTTGCTGATTTGAGATCTTAAAACTTCTAGATCCTATTTTGGGTATTAAGTGGTCATTTTTTCAGTCAAAACTTTGCAAACATAGTTTTCAACCTCTTGATGTTGTTCTACACATCAATATCTTTCCAACAATGAAATGATCGCTTCAATCAAAGTTTGAATGAGGAAGTTATGTCTCCCATAAGTTTGCATGCTTTTTACCAACGTGGTACCAAGTGGATGCCATGATAACTCCTATTAGTCACACATGTGGAGCTAGTCACATGTGAACTTTCATGAAGATTATAGAGGGTCCAAACCCCTAACCATAATTGGGAGTTGAAGCATGCAAAACCCCTAAACCTAGATGAATATTAAGACATGTTAAATATTGGGCTACTAGGAAAGGAAGGGATTCCATTCTTGTATTATTTATTTTTCTAGAGTTGAGTAAAGCAAGGGAGAAGTAAAAGTTCCTTTAACAACCATATAGACGACAATGTTAATAGAAACTCCATAGTGATTTCACATTTTTTTTCATATATGAGAAGAAAAGAGCAAGGCATAGTCCTCACCTTCTCGTTTTCTTTTACCATATTTTGTTTATTAGGGTATATCTTGTGTTCATTTTGTGGGTGGTGTGGTATTTTATTTTAGATTTTTTATTTCAATTTCAGTTTATTTCAATCTTTTGTGCACTAAGGTAGCAATATTAAATCTTAATCCTAAGTAAAACACTACAAAATAAAAGGTTTTCATGAACTTGTAAGATCTGTTGTGAAAAATTGCTCTAGTTTACAGATCAAATCACTAAAACCCCTTGATTTCAAATACATAACAATCATTTTGTCACCTTTCTTGAGGCACAACCCACTCTAAGGTCCCCATGAATTGTCTTTTGTTTATTTGATTGAATCTCTCCCTCTGTTTTCTTCATCACATGATGCATGTAATATTTTCTTCACATAACCACATTCCCCCCAATCTAATTGATTTGTCCTAAATCCCTTCTATTCCAACATCTCCATCATCAATCTCTTTCTTCCTAGAGGATATATGAATATTCTTAGGGTTTTTTAAGAAACAAATTCCTCATATTTCACTCCCCCTTCTCCAACAACCACAATATCTTCAAGACATCTTTAGCACCTTCTCAGAATTTATGACAACATCATCTATTCTAGTGCCCAAACTGAGATTTTTATGTAGGTTATTGAATTCTTATTGAACCCATCATTACCACCCATAATCGTTCCTTCGATTGGTTTATTAAAAGACACATTCTCACTGTGGGGTTATTTATATGTATAAATCCATGACATTAAATCATCAACCCGGGGGTTAGTAAACTTCGAGGTACAAGCACATGAAATGCGGGATTAAATCTCCACTCTATCCTACGCTGGCGACAATCCAAACAAACCAAGAAAATTAAAGCAAGGCAAGTTGCATACATTCACGTTAGGAATATGTCACTGGGATGTAAGACAATAAGTGCTATAAGGTTTTAGTGTTACAATCTTTCATAGATGTATGTCCATGCAACTTCTCATGTATATCTTACTTAGCATGTCTCGATCCTTCAATGATTCTTCATGTAGTAGCTTCTTCTTCTGCGTGAAATGAAAGAAGGAAAATGAAAATTAACACTAAGGAAATTGCCACTGGGTTGTGGAACAACTAACGCTATAAAGGTTATGTGTTGCAATCTTTCACACAAAGGTGTTCATGCAACTTTATGGGAGTATTTGATTAGTGTCTTAACCTTCAATGATATTCCTATAGTGGATCCATGCTTATGTTGGAGGAAAACAAATTAAAGCACTGCAGTATAAAACACACACTTCAGGAATTTGTCCTCAAAAAGAAATACACCTGAAAATAGAAAAGTGAGATATGTGTTGGTATAATGATTAATTTTGTTCTATGTATGTCGAATGATATTACTCCAATCTATTTAGCACTGCATATGTGTTTATATGACAACATAACAATCAAGTATCTAACAATGCATTTTTGTTTACATCACAATACATGACAACATAATAATGATACTTAATATAGCATATGTACAACATAGTTTGCATACATGACAATATAGCAACTATTAACCATGGAACAAAACAATATAATACATAAATAAAAAATAAATATATATTAACAAAACATAAATAACAAAACAATATGTGTTAATATAACAAAACACAAATAACAAGGCAATATATGTTAATATAACAATACAACAACACAATTATAACAACAACAACATAACAATAAAACAATATAACAATACGTAATGCAATGCAATTATAACAACAACATAACTTCTATGCATCCAAACGAGATAACATGTAACTTAACAACAATGTGAAGTTATAACACCAACATGATATAACAAATATACACGTCTCACATGCAACAAACACAGTATGTATGGGACAAAATAATACCGATAATAAAAGAACCTGCGTGGAGCACAATACAATAGGCAACAAAAATACAATATGTAGTATGTAGTGTTCAATGCGTTGAATTGGCAACAGAGTGAAAGCGTGGAAATATTGCAAGACTAGAGATGAGTCGGAAATGGGAATGACGAGGTGAATGAATTGGAAAGGGAATGTGACATGGAATTATTACATGTAAGAGGGAAAGGTGTAGAGAAAAGACTGAATGTATCATGTGGGGTCTATAATAGGGCACGAGATGGATGACTCGTGCCCTATTTTCTTGGATAAACTATACAAATAAAGAGACGGT
>SNQJ01S0121561.1:0-16417 GCA_010110895.2 Picea sitchensis | reverse complement strand
TTGGTTAAGTAGTTAGACATCCATGCACCATTTATTATGTTGACGTATGATTGTTTTTAGTTTAATTTCTCTTGTGTCTTTATTGTTCATGTGTAAACGATTAAGTAATGGGACTTAATGTGATTTCCAATGGTGTCAATGTAAAAAATGATTTAGTAATTATATCCTCATGTGTCATGAAATTAAATGTTGAAGTATGATCTCCTAATTGAATAAATGAATTGCGCGCAATGACTGGTGTTGGTTTATGTCTAATTCGGAATTTGGATCATGTCTTCAACTAGAGATAATATTGATTAATGAATAATTAAATGGTTTATTAATCATGTGCCTTGAAGTGAAGTATATGTATTCTTTTTCACCTTATATTATTTTGTTGTATGATTGAATTAGTAATTAACTTTATCTTGCCTCATGGAATTTTTATGACGTGTGATTGGCATTAGAACTCTATCGCGTCATTAGTATCGTTGATGTTGTTGATATAGAGAGTTGGGTTTTCGACTTGTTGTGTTAGTGGGATGTAGAAACCTCCTTGTTCCTCAGAATAGTCACGAGCCCTGAGACCTTAAATGGTCAAAATCAATTGGATCCTAGGATTGATCATTGTTTATGTGTCTTGTAGTTCCTAACCTTGCAGAGTAGGTTTGACGGGTAGTCATTTAATATTCATTATCTAGTTTATCATTGTTTATAAATTGTGTCAAGATGATTGTGATGTGCTAAGTGACGATGTTGTTTTTTATTATGTATCATTATCCTTTTTGTTGATGCGTTGAGTGTGTCATTATTGATTCAATGATGAGTAGTTGGTTATTCTTTTAATTATGACGTCATTGATTTTGCGTTACTATGATTTATATTATTGGCGCAGTTTTGCAATWAAATAAAATAAAAAATTACCTATTGTGCTTCACTTTTTCTTAGGTGTAAAGTGAGCGATGTTACACCATTACACACTCTATCAT
Source organism: Picea sitchensis (assembly GCA_010110895.2). Classification (NCBI taxonomy): domain Eukaryota; kingdom Viridiplantae; phylum Streptophyta; class Pinopsida; order Pinales; family Pinaceae; genus Picea; species Picea sitchensis. The sequence continues at coordinate 15,449 of SNQJ01S0121561.1, read as the reverse complement.
TACTTGTCTTTAGGGATTTCTTTTCTCCCAAATTCTCTTTATATTTCTCAAAGTTATCCTTTATACCTACATGCTACTTACCAACTTTGGTCTCTAGCCCATTTTGGTTACATCACATACGCTCTTCAAGATATTTCCTCTCTTATGACATAAGTTTAGTAGTGGATGAACATTTTTGTTGTTTATCATTTGGATTGAAATTGGTTTCCATTAAGTAATAGGAAAATTTCCCCTTAATTGAATTATATCGTAAATGCTATTTCGAGTATGCATTTCTTCTTGCAATTTTGATTTAACCGTAAGGTCATATTCATGCCAGGTGGCTATATATAGTAATTGTTTTAGTCACTTGCAGTCACTGCAATCACATTTTATTAAAATTTTATTTAAGTACATCATCATTTATTAACTTAACAAATACTTTATATTATTTGTAAAATCATCATCTTATTATCTCGTTATCTCATAAAACTTTTATTTCTCACTCAAACTACTCTCTCTTACTTTTATAGAATACACTCAACTTACCTATTATGTAGCACACTTCACTATGCCTAGTCAACTATTACCATTTTGCTCTTCCATGTACTACATCATGTTGCTAGTTCATGCATTTCCAATCCACCTTGAACTCAATTCTAACACCATATTTAACCTCCCTCCTATTACTTTTTTTCCACCATTCTATCCTACCTTAAAATACCATTAAATATACCAATCGATTGTCTTAATTCCTTCACATTTTCTTTAATGAACCACCCCTAACCCGACATCCTTACTCATTAGAAACATAAGAACTACTTTTATTTATATTATATTCACCCCTTTAACGTGTGTTGATTCTCATTTATTATGCACCTTATTATTCTATATTACTTTTAGCATATCCTTGTACTTTTACATATAATTTTATGAGTTTCCATTCACTTATTATTTTACTACCTTCTCTTATTCAATATATTGTACATCATTGCTCTTGTATTTTGAATATATTACTCTAAGAACTAATTACAAATATTTTCCTATTCCATTTATTACTAAGCATTTTATCTTCATCTTTAACACTTGTCTACTACTTTATTATTAACTTGTATACCATCACCATTCTACTCTATACACTTCCATTTGTATTTGTTTCTTGATTACAACCCTCAACTATACAATGATTTGTATATATCTCATCACCTTCATTATTTCCTTTCTTGTATAATTATCTTTCTATTACTTTCCCTTTATTACTCATCCACTCATTTTGAGAACACTTATACTACTTAACTGTACAACAATTTTCTTACTACATTGTATGTCACTCAACACAAACTCAACTATTTTATACTACTTTCTCATCATTTACTTCCACAATAATATCTTCTCTCATTGCCTATCATATCTCGATTATTTATCCACTACCAATTTTCTTGTTAACATTATGATAATTGTACTTATCATATTAATTTATACCCTATTACTATTTTTTCCATGTATTCCCTTGCATCTTCTATTGAATGTAATTTATATACCCGTCCCTTCAAATTCTTTATTAATTATCACATACCCACTCATTTCTTCATATTCCATCAACCATTTATATGCGTGCATATATTGTTATGTCCTTCTTAACTTTCAATGTAAAATCAACTATGCATTTTACTCTTCTTACCATCTGGCCCTTTATACTATTAATTATTACAATTTGCATTATATATCTTCTAACTTATCTATTATCTATTTCCTTATATTGAATTACTTCATATTTCATTAACTTATTGAACTTAACCATTTTCTACATCTTCTTACCTTCTATATATATTGCACCTTGGTTATTTTCTATTATAATTACTTATCTTCAATAAATCTCCATTTTATTACCATTATGACTGCTTGTTATCCACTTGATTTTATTTTAACTATTTATTCATTTTGTTTAATTACAATATCACACATATTATTCTTATTTACTACCTACATACATGTCTCATCAATGTCCCTTTACATTAATTCATATTATCATCTTATACTATTATTATCAATTATATTATCATCACTACTTCTCTCCAAGTACATTCATACTCAATTAATTCTCTCTAGATACATTATTGTTTCTCTCTACTTGCCAATTACCCTAAGTTAACTCTTTAAAATGTGTGAAACCCCGCCTTTATCAATCCATTTAACTTTATACATTTATCTACCTAACTTATATATTTCTCTCCCGTTTTGAAATTATTTCTCTGTGGTTTTGAATGACAATAATATTTATCTACGGTTGAATGGAAATAATATTTCTCCACGGTTTTGAACGAGAATACTACTTCTCTACGGTTTTGAAATTATAACTGTGTCATTTTGAATGGGAAAAATACTTCTTTGATGTCTTGTAGAGTTTGTTTCATCCATTCCACTTGTGTGCAACATTCTGTTGCTGAAATTTACTCAGCTTCAGTGCTAGACAGAGAAATTGAGGATTCTTTCTTGCTTATCCAAGCAACTAGTGATTCTCCCAAAAAGAATGCTCCTCCACTCGTACTTTTCCTATCATCTACACTTCCTACCTAATCAACATATGAATAGGCTTTTAATTTGAATGAGTCCTTTCTAGGATACCACAAACCAATATCTATGGTTCCTTTCAAATATCTAAAGATTCTTTTTATAGCTTGAACATGACTCTCCTTTGGTTCTGCTTGGAAGCTAGCCACCATCCCAATAGCTTGCCTGAAATTAGGTCTGGAAGATGTTACATAGAGAAAACTTCCAGTCATTTATCTGTAGTGTTTTGGATCTACAATGTTAGACTCATCATCCTTTCTTAGTTTGCATCCAACCATCATAGGTGTACTAATAGATTTGCAATCCTGTAACTGGAACCTCTTAAGCATATCCTTAACATATTTAGACTAATGGATAAAGACTCCCTTTTTGGACTGTATTATTTGTAATCCAAGGAATAAATTTAGTTCGCCAAGCATAGACATTTAAAATTCTTGTTGCATCATCTTAGAAAATTCCTTACTCATTTTTGTATTATTACTACCAATAAAGATTGATGTCTCTTGATCCCCTTTTAAGGCCTTGTTTTTGTAAATAAGAGTCTAGACTTGCATACCATGCTATGGGTGTTTGTTTTGATCCATAAAGTGCCTTCTTTTATTTAAAAACATAGTCTCTTTTATTTTTTAGTTGGAACCCATCTGGTTGCTCAATATAGACTTCATCTTCTAAATTTCCATTGAGAAATGTTGATTAGACATCCATTTGGTACACTTTAAATTTTTTGTAGCTGGAGAAAGCTAAGAACATCCTAATTGCCTCTAATATGGCCACATGTACAAATGTTTCTTCATAGTATATTCCTTCAACCTGAGCATAACCTTTGCATACTAATCTAGCTTTGTTCCTGATTACCTGCCCATCTTCATTCATTTTATTTTTATATACCCATTTATTTCCAATGACATTTTTATCCTTTGGTCTAGGAACTAGTTCCCAAGTTTGATTTCTTTCAGTTTGATCCAATTCTTCATTCATAGATTTAACCCATTTATCATCTTTACATGCCTCTTTGATTAAACTTGGTTGAATATGTGACAACAATGCTAATTTTGTTTAATACAATAGTTGTCTTCTTGTTTGCACTCCATCATTCATATCTCCAATAATCAGTTCTTCGAGATGATTTTTTTGAATAATTATTGAGGGTGTCTTTGTATCTCTTCTTGGAAATTCTTCTCTTATCTCTCCATCTTCACTATCTTCTTCACTTTCACTAGTATCCATATCATATTCTTCCCTTTCTTTTTCATTCTCTTCTACTTCTTCTAGTTGTGTGCCAAATGTATGATTATCATCTTCATCTTTATTTTTAGATATGGTCTCTTGATTTTTGATCCTTATCGTTTTTAGATCATCTACCTTGACATCTACACTTTCAACAATATTATGTGATATAATATTGTAGAATCTATATGCCTTCTTGTTTGAAGCATATCCAATAAAAATACCTTCATCAGATGTGGCATCAAATTTTCCAAGACTCTCATCTAGTCTTTTGATGTAGCATTTACTTCCAAATACTTTGAAGTATTTCACTCATGGTGCTCTACCAAACCATAGTTCATAAGGAGTTTTATAAATATTAACCCTAATATGAACTATGTTTAATATGTATACAGTTGTGCTTACAGCTTCCCTCCAATATCCATCTGACAATTTTGCTCCATTGAGCATAGTCCTTGCAGCCTCCTGAACTATTTTGTTCTTTCTTTCAGCAATCTTGTTTTGTTGAGGTGTTCTGGCATCAGAGAATTGGATTGATCCTAAGACATTTGATTTTGTCTCCTTTTCATTTTTCAACAAGGGTTTTAAAGGCTTGGAATTTGTTGAGTGCTTCTAAATTTTCCTTGAGAAAACATATCCAACCCATTCTAGTAGAATCATCAATGAAAAACATAAGTAAGACTCTCCTTGTAGACTCTTGGTTCTCATTGGGTCCACATAGGTATGTGTGAACAAGATATAAAGGATTTGAGGAGTTGTGTATTCTTTTGTTTTGAATCTTACCCTAGTTTGCTTCCCTAATTGACAATGTCTACACATAGCATCTGAGGGATTTATGATATTTGGCGAGGATTAACTGCGCAAGGTTGTGGACTTTCACAGTTGTCAAAGAGTTAATATGCTAACCTCACATGCTATAGCCAAATTTCATCTACCAAATTTATATGACACTCCTCATTCAATTTTGCATTTAGTATATATACATTTTCAAGAGTTATAGGAGAAGTAACAACTAATTTTCATGTGTCTTCTCTCCTAATATAATTTTTGGGATGAAGATCTTGAAGTATCCTTGATCATAGGTTTGACTGACCCTTAATAAACTAGGCTTCAATTTATAGACAAGTAGTACATTAATAGCATTGTCTTTTCCCAAGCTCACAGTACCTTTCCCAAATTGTATGGTGCCAGTATTATCACCAAATGTAACTTTAACCTTTTGTTTCTTTAAGTCTAAAACTTGTCTTGTCTCGTGTCATATGTTTGGAGCATCCATATCAATATACACAAAGGTCCCTTTTTCATCTTGAGTTTTTTTAGGGCAATAAGACATTCCATTTTTTATTTTTTTACTCTCCAAAGTTTATTCTTCTCTCTAATTAACTTGGATTGTTATAAGGCTTCCATTAGTCTGCAATTAATGGTTTTATGTCCATGGTTATGAAATATGAAGCATTGTAAATCCCCTTTTTGTATGGGTTCAAATGGGTTATAGTTTCTTCTCTTAAATTGATTTGTTTCTTGTTTATCCTTAAGGATACAATTATTAACCTTCAGATTTTTCTATATGCTCTGGAATTTATAGCTTTGTGTCCAAAATTAAGGCATGCATGTAAAACCAGGTAGAAATATGGGGTTGCCTCTTTTAGGTGACTTATTTGGTAATGTCTTGCCTTCTTTCCTGATGGATTGGAGGTAATCTTTTGGATTCTTTATCATTACATATATTCTCTTCATTTTTCTTCTTGAATGTCTTTGAAGAGCATCTGCGTAAGATTTTGAGTTAACTTGCTTTTCTTCTTGAGAATAACCTATTCCACTTTTATTTTCAGAATCCCTTTGAGATTTAATAATCTTATCTAATATTTTTGAGCTATTGTGGGATTTGTTTGATGATTTTTGCATCAGGTTCCTTTAGATGAACTATTTTTGCCTCCATACTTTCAACGGTTATTTGTTTTTCTTCAAGAGAATTCTCTAGACTTTCTTCGATCTTATTTCTTCTAAGATTTGTTTTTAGATCGTTCATAGGTTTCTCCATCTCCTTTTCTTCTTGTTCATGTATTTTTCTTTTCACGTTCAGCTACAAAACTTTTCAACTATCTATATCTAGTTTTGTAATTTTTTAATTCATCTAAGAACCTACGAAGTTCTTCCTCCATATTAACTTCTATCTCATCTTCTAACTCCTTCTCATGTTTATTTTTTATATATCATTGGATTCTTAAATACTGAAGGAATTCATCATCACCCGATTCATCATTCCGCCTACGACGAGTTGTTGTCTTCTCTTTTGAGTAGAAATTCTTTCTCCTAAATAAAATTTTTTTTCTTGTGGTTGGGTTTTCCTTCTTTTGGTGTTTGTTCTTGTTCTTCCTCTTAGGAGTTGCTCCTTGGGACAAGGACACTTGGATGAAAAGTGACCTATATTTTCACAATTAAAACATTTGAAGGAATCTTACCTTTATTGCTTCCTTGATCCTTTCTAAAAGGTTTTCTAATGGGGATTGTCTTCCCTCCAGCCGATTCTTCCTTGATGATGAGTTGAGGTTTTTTGGTTAATTTATCTTTGTCTTGGATTCTTTGAATTTTGTTTCATCTTTTGCTGATTTATAATTCCCTATTCTCATTTCGCCTCATTTATGAAAATCCCTAGCATGGAGTTGGTCAATTGTGAGTGAGCTTAGATCAAATCTATCTTCAATTGAAATATTTGCATCATATCCTCATCATTAATTACCTTAGTATTTTTTCACAATGGGTTTATCTATAACTTCTTCGAGGCCGCTCTAATTGAGTTACCCACTTCATCTACCCTATGAAGGTATTCAAGCAATGTTTATTCTTCTTTCATTTTTCAGGTTTCAAATTGAGTTCTATAGGTTTTGTAGTTTGGCTTCCTTGACTCTGTCATCTCCTTCATATACAACCTCAATTTGTCCCATATTTATTTGTCCGATTTGCAATGCATAACTTTCACACATATAGATTTAGTCAGCCACATAGAATACCATTAACTACTCTTGAGTTATCATTATAGATTTTCTTTCCTCGAGTCTTTGGTTGGAGTAGTTGGTGCAATGTAACCATCTACAAAGATTTTCAAATATCAAAACCAAAGAGCCAACATGAAGTTTTTTCATTCTTATTTTCCACGAGGCATAGCCTTCCGGTGAACAATGGTGCATTGTTGTTAGACATTCCTTCTTGTTGATCCATCTTTAGGATCTACCTTCAAGTTGTTAGAATATGTTGGAAACAATATTCTCACGATACCAGTGAATGATGGAATCACGTCATTGAGGTGGGAGAAGTGAATCGGTGACATGACAATTATATCAATTTTACTTATTAATGCAAACAAAATTTTAACATGATATTTTATCGTGGAACCCAAATGGGAAAACAACAAACTCTTTTCTAGTAACTGCAAAACTTGTTTTACATGTTAAATAGAGAATAATAATATACTTTTTATCAGCAGCTTAGCTGTCCGGGATGCAGGAAACACCCTCGTTTACCGACGCAAACTGGTAGAATTTCTATTATGTTTAGTCATTCTGGAAATGAAAGGAATCCCCAGGATCGCTTTTGCATGCATAAACTTCCCTTGAACCCTTAGTTTATAATGTAATTCACTCTCTTCTGTTGAATTTGACTCAACAACCATTGATGTAACTACTTGTTTGCAACAACCTTTGCTTGTATGGTATTATGTATCAAGTAATGGATTGCATAACTGCTGCTATATCTTCTCTTGTTCTTGATATTAAATACGAGACATTGATAGGCATGGGACAAATGGTTCTTCATCTTGGACTCTGCTTCTATTTTTATCTTCTTATTTTTTTTTTTTTTTTTTTTTTTTTTTTTTTTTTTTTTTTTCTTGTTTATATAATCTTCAAACCGGTGTGAAATTTAAAACAACGTGTCCTTTTTTTTGGGCCATCGCACCTCTTCAATTAAATTCATCATAATCATTAACTATTGTTTATTTATTTTTAGCATGAAGAGTCTTCATAAACTGATCACATAAATGGATCAAGTTAATCCTTTAAAATTGATCTTGAAACTCTGTTATTTTGGGAACCAAATTCTATAGAGTCGCTTCCTTCAAATCAACGGTCAAGATTTAATTACTCAATGAGATGATCGGTTTACGGAATTTCGGGTTATTTGTCCTTCGATACTTTGTTGCTTCCAACATACCAAAAACTCTCTAATATGATATCCCCAAAATGATCAGACGAATGATATTACTTCTTTTATTATTTAATCTAGCGACCATGACTTAATCATGTTTATCAACTTCAGTGATTGTGATTTCACATTTAGGCATTCTTGTGATGAAGGGTATCGACACTCCATGTTGTGATCATTGAAACTCTAAACAAGGATCTTAGTTGGAATGGCTTCTTCCCTTCCGTATTGGTGGTGACCCGGTAGCTTATCACAAAGCCCTTCCACGATTCCTGGCTGAGACTCCACCGGCAGTGAGAGATTGACTCTCCATCACGATGTGAGAAATAGAACTTCGACTACCTATCTCCTCCCTCCAACTCTCAGCGATGTGACCATGCATTATGACCACTTACTTAAACGGTACTTTACTTGCCGGTCAACCCTAGATGCGATGGTTGAGGCCTTTTTATGTCGGGTAGTGAACTAGCACACCAACCTAATTTTTGGATGTGGCACTTAGCAAAGTGTCGAGTGAAAGAGTTTCTTAGAACCACTTTCTCAACAACTTTCATACTCTAATCTTTTGATGATACGTGTCTATGGCTCCAATGACTGGGATTGTTGCTCATTGATTTGCTTCGAGGAATGGATGTCGATGCTTATCCTCCTGACAGTTATGCTGGATCAAACGGCCTACGACAATTAGTTCATGTCCTCTCGAGCGATCTCTATTGTCCATCGAGATTATCGATGGTTCCTTTCTCTGAAATCGACGCCAACCCTTATGAGCTTAAATCGACTATTTTCCTTCCTCTGAGTTGTTTCAAGCTTCTATCCCTCACGAGATTTATTCCTTGGAATATTGTTGATCTCGTGATAAAATAATCATGAATTCCCTCCTTAGACTTTGATCTTTGATACTATTAGATTCTTCTTTTAGCTCCTCCCTAATACGGGCTTGTGCACTATCTCGATCTCTTTCACCTTGTATGAAATTTTCCTTACGTTGAATCTACATTGTTTTGTCATCATCGCTGGTGTTACATTAACAATAATTTTAACTTTATGGCTGGGCGGGGATATCATTTATCTAATATTGAGAAAATCTCAAGACCTATTTTAGAATTTGTTTGGTACTAATTTGGTTAAGCTCTGCATCTCTCAAGACCTAATAATTTACAGTAGAATTGTAATGAGGTGGCCAAAATCCAACCATATGACATGTATTCATGGGTATAGGTAGTAGTGTTTAGATTATGTGACCTTATCTGATATTCCCGTTCCAACCAAATAACAACCTTTGACCATTTAAATGACCATGAGCGACTCATCATAAACCTTTAACCTAACTCTAAAATTCTCCATGCCTTATGGAGTACCATTGAAGAGAATTTTGATAGTCAAAGGAATTTTTTCTTTGAAAAATTAAAGAGATGACATTCTCTTAAAGGATTTGAATAGTAAATTAAACATTCTAACTCATAGGGACAACATTGAAGAACTCTATCACATGGTACAGCTACCCACTTTCCTACTTCTATTAACAAGTTCTCTTTGAGGTGTCCCATAAAAGAATAATGGGAACAACCAACCCTTGGTATGATAAAAGTCTTAAAATTTCTAGAATCATTAGAGGAGTTCTTCTAGTGAGCCAACAAAACTTGATAATATATCAAATATGTATGATCCTAATTAAAGGAAAAAGATACTATGTCAATAAAAGGAGCAAGAGAAACTTTCACAATTGTACAAGTTGGATCCTAAGGGGGTTGTGGAGACAAATTCTAAAATGAAATACTAAGGAAAATAATATGATTCCTTACTTGATTTTGGAATTCTACCTTAAAAGTGTTCTACGAGTTCCCTATTACCATGAAACCAAATTCCTATTTTCCTAGGGAAAGTTTTTTCTTTAGATGACATAGAGTTTAGGGTTAAGCGGCTTGCAAATGGGAAGTTAAGGACATTGAAGGATACCAAAATGAAAATTTTAAAATCGAAGGGACAATCCTTATCCCTCACATACAAGAGTCTTTAGTTTACTTGGTGGGCCAGGGGCTTCCCCTAAGCCACGAGATATAAAACCTCATTGTTCCTATTTTTAAAAATGGGGATAAAAAATATTCCCTCTAATTATGGGACCATTACATTATGATTAGCTTGATTTTAGACAAGCTTTATGGAATTTTTTGGAAAGAAGATTAACATTTGGCTAGAAAGTCCGCATTACACTTTTAAAGAGCTAAAGGCCATGCGAGGTTTAGGAGATATCATTCAATTTGTGGTTCATGTTGTTACCTTTAGGATCATTTACAAAGGTTCCACAATGCACTAAAACCAATGGATTTTTTTTGTTTTGTTGACTTTAAGAAAATATTTTGACATGGCTCTTAGGAAGAAAACCTTTGGAATAGGTTGGAAGAGATAAAGAAAGTGACTCTGAGTTGAGGTATGATACAATAGGATGTATGAGAGTGTTATTACTAGGATTTAAAAGCATTGAGGGATGGTCAAAAGTTAGCACAATATTGGGTCAAACAATTGGTCCCTTTTTCCACTACCTTGCAGCATACATTGATGGTTAGAAGAATGCTTGGAAAAAGTGGGTTGTGTCAGCCATTCTCTCATTGGTATAGTCATCAGTATTCTTCTTTATTCTGATGATATCATTTTTATGGCAAGAAGTCCCCATGATCTTCAAAACCAACTAAAGGAATCCTCAAGGATTTTTTTCTCTAGTATAGGTATGACTATTAATACTAATAAGACTATTAATACTAATAAGACTAAGATTAGGTAGTATTATTAAATCTAATAAGATCTCTTATTATACCTTTGTATATAACAACAAAAAACTTGGAGGAAGTAACTTAATACAAATATATTGGATTATTCACCACAAGCTCAATTAAAATCATAGCATTGAGAAAGGGATTATTAGGGGATGGAAAAGATTATTATAGGTTTTGAAAACAATTGTAAATTAGTTGATATTTGGAGTTGGGATAAGAAAATCCTCTTGTCTTGAACACCTGTTATTCTTTATGAATTTGAATTCTGGGTTGTAATTATCTCTTGTGAATCCTGGGGAAAGATAGATCAAATACAAAAGAATTTTATAACCTAATCTCAAAAGAATTAAAGGAAATACCACCTATCCCATCCCTCCTCTAGAAACAATCCTCTCTCCCATTGAGGAGCATGGCTATGACTAGATACCTAATGTATAAGAACAGAGTTAAACAACATGGATGACAAGGGGCTACATAAAATTGCTTCAAAATAAGTTCATAACCACCATCGACTCAAAAAAGGATGGCATAAAGATGCCCAATATTGGGGAATCATGGAAGAAACCATTTTAGGAATAAAGATACTATTAAAAAAATGTCAAATCAAAATTTAAGAAAAAATGTGGTGTGATAAAGAGTTAGAGGAAAATAAAACTAGGAATTATTATAAATGAAATGCATTACCTAATCTAGAGATACAAAATTATCTCATCTATTTTACCAGGTGCCAAAAGAAAAATAGGCATTCTGAAGATAAGAACAAATTCTCACGAGTTTCTCACGAGCTCCATAGTGAACCCGGGCATTGGTCAATTCCTAAAGCATCATGGTATGAAAGGTGTGTCACCTTTGTGACACTAAGAGGTGAATATGAAAGGAATTTCTCTTTGATTGTCGAGCCTATACCCATAGTGGATCTCATTTTCAAAATATTTATCACACAACAACCTTCCTAACCTCTTAATAACTTAACAAAGTATGGTGATCTTGGAAGATTCTCTTAATGTGAGCACAAAAGGCTCAAAATTCTAAATAATCCACCAATTAATCACTTACCCTCTGGGTCAGATGGAAACCAATTTGTATTATTGAACATTAATCACATCATGTCATCATCATCATAATGTTTATTATTATTGTTATTTATTATTTTTTTATATATATTAGAATAGAAACTCACGGTTCTCTAATAAATTGACTCAGCCTATAACTGATTAACTCCATTACATGAGAATGGAGCACAGAAATGTCGAGGTTGAGAGTAGTTCGAGACCTCACATTTTTACAAATTTATTTCCATTTACATGGTACTTGCCAATCGGTCTACAACCATGCGGACTTTATAATGTTAATTATAATATAAAACTATTGCACTAATTAATCATATATATATATATATATATATATATATATATATATATATATATGTATATATATATATATATAGAAATGTAATATGTTATTAGTTAATTAACCTATCATTAATTACAATCCCATTATTAACATTACAAGTTTTAATGTTACAATTTAATTATTAAATTAATTAACCAACATTATTCTAATTAATGTGCAATAACTATTCTCTTAGACTTTTCATTTATCATTTCCTTTTTCTCTTTTTATTATCATTTTGAAACCTCCTACATACTCATTCATTCTATCACCATGCCTCCATATTTTTATATTTTACTTTTTGTTTCTCCTACATACTCATTCATTCTATCACCATGCCTCCATATTTTTATATTTTACTTTAACATAACACTCTGTTTTTATAATTCACCATCTTTTTCAACTACCCTCACTATACCTATAATCTTTCTATTCATTACTTTGTTTTCACATATTTTACTTTATTATTATTCCTTTTATTTCATAATATTATATTTATACTTTTGATGTGTATGCAATTAATCTCTTAATGAATAGTTATAATATCCCGTGATATCATTAATATTAATTAATCAACATTGATTCATTTTTATTAACATTAACATTGTATATTATAATTTCTATAGACATCATTAATTCATATTATTCTCCTTTGATACCATTAATTAACATTATGTTAATCATTAAAATTATTTAACATTAATTCAATAATTTTCTATTCACATTAACTTTGTATATTGATGATGATGATGATTAATGCCCACTCAAATTGAATTGGTCCATTGGACCTTAACAAGGTAAGTGATTACTTGTGATTCTTTAGAATTTTGTTTCTGTGATCGAACATCATCAAGAGACGCTTTCCAAGATCACCATAATTTTGTTGAGTTAGGAGGTTAGGAAGGTTGGTAGTGTGATAAATATTTTGAAAATGAGATCTAATATGGGTATAGGCTGGACAATATAACAGAAAGTGATTTTCATCTTCAACCTTCTTAGTGTCACAAAGGTGACACTCTTTCATCCAATGGTGTTTTATGGATTGACCAACGCCTAGTTTCACTATGGAGCTAGTGAGAATTTGTTCTTATCTTAGCAATGCTTATTGTTTTCTTTACACTTGCCAAAACAGATAGATAATTTTGATCTTCTAGATTAGGGTTGATTACATCTTTATAATACCTTAGTTTTATTTTTTTCTCTAACTCTTTATCACACCACATTTTTTCATTAAATTTTTATTTGATTTTTTTTTTAATAGTATCTTCACTACTACATATTGAAAAATTTGCGATGACTACTTGCGACAAAAGCACTCTTTCGTCGCAACATTCAAGAGATAAAAATTCAGTTATTCAATTATTTTCTAAATCCACCCCATATTCGTCGTTATCTCGATGAATGTACTTTGTCTAAATTAATATGGTCAAAGTTCGTCGCAATAGCGACAAATGACCATTATAAGTGAACGTTATAAGTGACTGTTAAATATGACAAATAAATAGGTAAAAAAAAGAAATATTTTAGGTCACAGTCGTCTCAATTGCGACGATTGTGACCTAAAATTGAACTATAAATATTTGACGATTTAAATATGTTGCGACAATCTTGCTATAACAACGACAGTTACGAAATGCTATTTTTCTGCGGAAGAATGTCGCAAAATATAGTTAGAGGTGGGGAAAAAAGTAAAGAGGGTGAAAAGAGTCTTGGTAGATGTTATTTCCCTTGCCAAAAATGTTTCCTCATTCATCCCATAAGAATTTTATTAGCAACAACTACAAAACATTGTAGGAAATATGGGCACATTTATGGTGGATCGAATGAATATCGTCCCATGGTAATTAGCTATATATTCATTATCTTTTTTTATTATGTTAATTAGCTATATATTCATTATCTTTTTTTATTTTGTCAATTTTATACAAAATTATATATATATGTATACATATTGTTTGAATGTTTGTTATATTATACACTAATTTTGCATGATTGTTTCTATTATAAAGTTAGAGTTTCCCTCTAACTTTTCGCAGAATATTGCACCAAGTATTAGTAGAAATTATGTTGTATAAGCTAAGGAACATCATGACCAAGAAAATGAGGATCTCATGGAAGAATATGATGGGACAAATCAAGTTAATGATCCCATGGAAGAAGATGATGGGACAAATCAAATGATTCAATATTTGTTTTTGTATCCAGATGAGGATGGGGACAATGCTGGTATTTATGATGAACCTCTATTAGAAAAGGCAAATAAATGACTTTATGAAGGATCAAGAGAAAATATTCTCGCCGCTACTTTGCTTCTAGTGAACTTAAAGGTCATGAATAATTTKTCAAACACTTGTATGACACAGATCCTAAGGTATGTAATATGTTTCATCTCATATTATACATAAATGTTGAWTTTTTTTCTATTTGTTTTTAGTGTTATTAATGTGTAAAATAAGAATGCAATTTTTACGATTAATATTCTTACATTAACTAGTTATTTGTTATGTTGTAGACTGTTAGGTGAATTTTTGTTACCATCGTCAAATATTTTACCTTGCACATATTGAGGTTTGCATGCCATTATGAAAGACATTATAATGGATTATCAAAATATAGATGTATTTCCTAATGACCATATTATATATTATGGACAACATCATTCTAAAAAAGAATGCCTGCAATGTCGTATAAGTAGATATTGAACCGATCAAGTAACAAAAAGGGTGCCTCAAAAGGTTCTTCGTCATATTCCCATAATTCCACATTTGCAGGGATTGTTCAGGTGTGAAAGCATAGAACAATTTATGGATTACTATGCATGTAACAGAAGTGGATATGGTGTTCTTCGAATGCCTACCAATGGTTCTGCATTTAGGAAAATTGAGGAAAAATGGGTAGATTTCAAAGATGAACCTCGTAATGTTAGGCTTTCATTGGCAACTGACGATGTTAATCCATTCAGAGAGATTAGGACTATTTACTCAGTGTGTCCTATTTTTGTTATCAACAATAAAATTCTTCCTTAGATGTCAATAAAGAGGGATCACATCATGTTGACAATGATTGTTTGAGGTATTTTTTTACATTATTTTTTTGAATTTAACATTTTCGTTTGTTTCAATTTTTGCATAATATATTTTGTTTATTTATTTAATTATATATATTACATGATATCATTCCTATAGTAATTATGTGTAATTTAAAATGATTAGGGAAGTACCAGGTTAAATATATGAATTTATATATCGAGCCTCTTATAGACGAGCTACTAAAGTTATGGGATGACATCACAATGTATGACATATG
>SNQJ01S0121559.1:2866-27015 GCA_010110895.2 Picea sitchensis | reverse complement strand
CCTAGCTATCTTTGAGAATTTTTTCTATTTGGTAATGTCATGGTCCATGAAATTTAGGTTGGAAATATTTTTGAGCATCTATCCTTCCATGCTTACACTAGGTGGAACTGGTGTTGTCGGTAGCAGGTACTTCATATTGGCTGGTACATGGATATGTGGCACATTATCTATCCTTGGGGGTAGGTAATCTCTATGAAAACCAGTTGGTGGAGCCGAAGTCGAAGCTCTAGCTACTTCCTCGACCTCTGGTGTCTCTACTAGTCATTTTGTAGGTATTTGTGCAACTAAATATCGTTATCCAACCTTTGGTGGGGCCATATGTCTTATACGAAAAATTTCTTAAATGGTTCAGTGTCTGTTCTTTGGTATTTATAGCCCATCTTTGGTGCACTCAGATTCTATCTGGTCTCTTTGGTTTTCTCTTGCTAGCAAGCAACAATGCCTTACACTTAACGACCTTTTGTTTTTTTTTGCGTCATGTTTCCAATTGTACATGTCTCATCCTACCTTAAATAACTTTTCCAATCTGGGGCTTAACGTAATATGAGTTGTTAAATAAATGCCTCTTTATTACCAAATATGTCATGTGTTTTTTCCCTCGTACTCCCAATCTGTATAGATTTTACCATTTAAGATTCTACAACACCTTTATGGCCAATGATTCCCGTTTCGTATCTATCATTTTCATGATTTAATGCTTTTAATGGTCTTGTCAATACAAAATGCTAATAATTTTACTTTTCCTCCTCAAGGTTTCACAATTTTTTCTTTTGTGTATTATTTTATGAATTGATGCAGTTCCATTCTAATGCATGATAACCATTCCTTCTATGCAATCTCCAAGACCTTATAATTTTGCTAGTCTTTTTTTTTTTTATCTACTTTTATTTAATTTTCTTCCCTTTTCTACTTTTTGTTTGTTTTTTCTATGGTTTTTCTTCCTACTATGGTACAAATACTACAATACATGTGTTTTGGTGCAACCCAAATTACTACGCAAAATGTCAATCATCTCCATAGAGTTTTAGATGACTTCCATTCACCATTCCTCCAATGAATTTTCCATTCAAGGTTTCTAATCAGACAACACTTGTCTTCAAGTACTTGTTGAATCACATAAGGTCCTAACCAATGAATTCTAAACTTCCATGGATGTTGCATATAGTTTTTTTCATAGAGTAGTACTAGATCTCCCACTTGAACATTTTTCTGTTTGATGTGTCGATCATGCCAAGCTTTCTCTCTAGCCTTCTAAACTTGTTGATGAAACCTACAACAAAACCCATTTCAAGTTGTACTAACTATGCCAATCTCTCGTCTATTGCACCAGAGTCTGATAAATCAGTGATTGATACAATGTGTAGAATATGTAGAATGAAATCCTTTTGCGATAGATGATCTAGCCTTGTATTCAACTTCCCCATTTTTATTACAACTAAAATTGTATTCTTGGAACAATAGTAGCCATATGCATATTCTCTCCAACACACGGGCTTATTGACTAAGTATTTTAATACATAATGGTATGTGTACATCGTAAAGTGAGACCCTAGTAAATAATGTTCAAACTTATGTAGTGCATAGACCATTTCCAATCCTTCTCATTCCGTGGTACTATAATTCTTATCTGCTATATAGACAACTTCCTACTTGTAAAATCAATTAAGTGATCTATGTCTCCCTCCCCTTGGTTGGAGATAATACCGTACTCCACCTCTATTGATGATGCATATACATGTACATGGAACTCTTTCTTCCAATCAGGAAAGATTAAAATCAATGTGGTTACCGATTTCGCTTCTAAGGTGTCCAAACTCTTTTGAAAATCCTCATTCCATTGAAACTTTTCTTCCTTCTTGAGAAACGTTTCCATCAAGGATCTACACATATCCCTTTAATAAATTTCTTGTAAAGCCTTATAGACCTATAGTTTCCTTAGTTTTCTCGGACTAATGTAGTGGCAGGTGGTTCTAACTCCAAAATGACTGCAATCTTGGTTGGATCTACTAGAAATCCCTGCTTTGGTGCACTACATGTCCTGCAACAAAAATTCCAAAATGATTTTGCAAAGATACACTTCTTCTTCGTGTTTAGTGAAATCTTACAATCGCCTACACCTATCTAACATTTTCCCAAGTAATTTTATGTGATCCTTTAGTATACCTAAATACGTACCCAATCATTCATAATGCCTGCTGAATGTATGAATAAACTCTTTGAATGTTTCTACCACAACTCTAGAAAACACTATTGTCGTGGCATTCTTCAGCCCAAAGGGCATGACCATATACCGCTATTCCCATTATGTCACACAAGTGGTATTGTGCTAATTTTCTCAGGTACTTTTATCTGATGGTGCCCATAGAATCCATCTGTGAAAGAACATGTTTATTGTCCTCCTACATTCTCTAGTACCTCATCTGGGTGGAATGGTGGTGTTGAAATGATCATGTAAACACACATCATTCAACTTTATCAAATCTACACAAATCCTAATTCCACCTGTCTTTTTGTCTGATGGTACCAAGAGGATCCAAATATGAAAGAATACATTTCTTGTTGTCCTGTGTTCTCCAGTACCTCATCTATTAATGGTGTTGGAAATGGATCATGTAAACACATTATCATTCAACTTTCTTAGATCCATGCAGATATGGATTAATCCTATATTCTTGTCTTGCACCACCATTGGATTGATCCATTTAGATTCTTCTATCTGTCTGGAGCAATTCATGCATCCAACATCCCTGCCTAGTTTAATTTTTCATCTTCTTTGTACTTTGATTTGAACCTATATGCCTACCACCTGGATTAGCACCTTGTTTTAGTGGAATCTTCATCTCACCTAACTCTCCAACTATCCACTTCATCTCTAAAAATGTCGCGGAATAGGTATTGGTATTCCTTGGAAAAGAGTCCAGATCTTCTCAATTGTCTCATTATTCCAATAGTCTCCTATTTTCGCAAACTTGGGATTATCTTCTATCCCAATGTTTACCTCATGCCTTTTATCGACTGTGTGTATGTGGTGGACTCAAGCTCCACACCTTCCACTGCTCATTCTCCTTCTATTTAAGGTATTTTCACATTCCTAGGATCTTCATCATCATGTTCTTCCTTAGCAAAATTGTAACACTCCAATAATTCATGAATTTATATATTGGCTCAGGTGTGCATTGCACACCCATACTACCTCCATCATTCCTTATTCTAAGAATATCTTGCTTCGAATAGCCTATAGCGCCGCATCTATTGATGGAGATTCATGTTCGAACATGAACGTGACTTTGAACCTCTGAACCAACTCTTCCCATCGTGCTATCTTCATGCACTATTTCCAATTCCAAATATTAGTTCTTTAGAATTGTGTCTAGTGTGTGTATAAATCGGTGCATCCATTTTGTTTCTGATACTGATCACCATAAAGCCCTACATTTTTCCACATGATCCGTTGGGTCACTCTCTCCTATAATCTTCTACGCAATATTTTCTTCCCTAGTACCAAAAATTATTTTCATGAGTCTGTCGCACTATGATCATTGTTTCATTCCCTCTCTATGTGCAACTCACCATCTAGCAGGAGTCACTTCTTAGGACAACATCTAGTGCTAACAACCTTTTTTATTCGGGTACTTGCAACCCAAATGCCTTTACAAAAGATCTTATATCAATCAATCCATCATACCTAGGTGGATCACACAACTATGTTCCAATATAGCACAAGGATCAATTTATGTCTGCACATTGTCTAGTTGACACTTCATGCATCCTCTCACGCTAATTCTATAGACCCTTCTGAATATGATGCACACAAAATAATACTTCTCCAACTCAAAACACCTTCTAGAGTCATGTTGAAATAATCCTCCTTCCATGCAATCATGTTATATAAGTTGTCAATGCCATTCTTTCTTGCTAACTCTATGTATCTCTTCTCTTCCATATGATGGGCTCCATAAGTAAAGAATTTCAATTCTCCAACCTCAAATATCATCTCCGTCCTCTTCAAGTTAATGATTTATTGGTTATCAAAATCCCATTCCAATCCATTAGTGTTGGATATGGTTGAATGTCATCTACGATCTCAATCACTTCAAAGTCTTCCATGTTGCACACCCCATCTATGTTCATTGGTACTCCTATCAAATGACCAATCAAGTTTATTTTGTGTTGATTCTTGATCCTTACCTGAGTATGAGAGCATACTAGTTTAGGTTTTCCCATAATCTCCCATGTCTTCTTAGGTAAAACATTCATGCCATACCCCAAGTCTAAGATGACATTATCCACATCATACTCTACCCACGCATCAATTTTAATTATCCATTGGTTCTCTTCCTGCACAAGACCTCGGGATTTACCATCCTTTATGCGATAGAAGTTTCCTTTCCTCTTGTACAATGATCAATCAGGTCATATAACGTATTGAGTGAAATTTCATCTTTCATTATTCTACACAATTATTTAAGAATTTTGTTAGTGTTCTTACATTTCTAGTTGGATTCTCTATCACAATACGATCCTTTACATGAGGCACATATGATGTTGAAGCTCCCCTTAACTCGTCTGTGTACTTCTTTTCTTTTCTCTCGATATGTCTCCTTTCTAGTTGGAGGATTAAAGTTTGCATAGGCCCCACCTAATTTCCCTACCCATTGCTCAATCTTCTTTCCTCCATTTATCATCTCCTGTTATATATTCTCCACACGACAACTACGATTCTTGGCCCTTCATTCAATTTTTCGGTTGATATCTTCAAGACATTCTCACATTTTGATTCTAGTTCTAGTTACCTTTGGCCTTCCATTCACAACTAGTTGAGAATAATCTTCTGTTGCATGATCTATTGGTTTGTAGTATGTGCATGTTTCACACTGATTCGGGCAAATGGGCCAAGTGTCCCGTTTATTACAGTGATAACATATAATCGGTCCTCTTCCTCCTCTACAAAATTTCCTATGGATTGAAACCTATTTGATTGTTATATTGTGGACCACCCCCTTCCGCTGAAACATTTTCCTCTTGAATCTTGTACATATCCAATGTGCTTCCTTCATCAAGTCCAATGCTAATAATCCTTCTCTTCATGTCCCACGAACTTATAAAAATTGCAAAACAAGTTCCATGGTGTACTCTAATACTGTAGTAATTCGACACTCAAGGGATGATGGTACAATTTTCTTACATATCTCACAGTATCCTCCTCCTAGTAATGGATTCAACGCTCCAAATAGAAATATTGCGCCACGTCGGAAATTTGTCCTTGTGATGGCCTTCAATCATGCACTTGGTACACCAAACTTTCTCTTTCCCTTTTGTAAGTTATTCTAGTTGAATCGTCAACACATCCAACTGTGATCCAACTTGTGTCATTCCTCCACTTCTCCTATGAGAAATGATTCCAATTTCATTGAAATATCCAAAGCTTCAGGCTGTGACACAAACTTTTGTTGAATCAATGGCCTTCAAATGTGTGGTAGAATCCCTGCAAAAAACCATTCTTGATTTTGTTGATTGGGGATCAGAATTCAGCCTACCTATCACATCCTTAAACCTATGATTGAAATCATCAATCGCTTGTACCTGCTTAATCTCCTTCGCCTGCGGATGCATCAGGACTTAATTCTGGTCTCCTTTGAACTTTTCAAAATGATTTTATCTATGACAACGTCTTTGGTCCTACGTGTAGTATTTTGGTATTTCATATACCATATTAGTGCATGACCTCTAAATGTTGTTACTAACTGCGCAATCTTCACATCCTCATACATTATGTTCTTAGCATCCCAAATTGTTCTACAGACAAACAAATGTTGTTCTAGGTTCTTTTACCCCACTCCCTGGAACTTAGGAAATCTAAGGGTATTGTCTACCCATTCCATTTTCTCTTTGTGTAGTCCCTCCTCGGGTGATGTTGGTTGAATCTGTTGATTCTCGATTCTCAATTTGCTAATAATTACTTCCAAAGTTGTTCTCGACCGCTACTACTTTGTCCTCCCTAGCTAACTACAATATCTTTTGACAAGTATTCAATCATATCTCTAATTGTGGTGACACATAAGGTCAAGTGAATTTGACACATGACTCAATCTGAGTAGGACTTAGCGATTCTTCTATTAATGGATTGGAATATAACCTTCTTCTCCTCCATGTATGGTATCTCCACCATTCAAACTACCGCGACAAGTTGCCTCTCCCCTCTGGTTCACTACATGGATATCCTTTCCCAACCCAAATTTTTATCCCTCTCTTGTACCTCCTTCCTTTGCGCAATACTCCAAACTCATATTCTTCCTCTCGTATACCCTCTTCTTGCATCCTAAATCCATTCCTTTCCTTCTTCATCACTTCCTTCATTCTCTACTATTCTCAGACTATAATTTTTCATCCCACGGTTCCCCTATATGCACAAACCCATTTAGTGCTTGATTCCATCGTAATCATGCACTTGTCACACAAAACATATTTATCCATGTACCCAATGATTTCATGAACCTCCCGTGTAGACTTTTAAAAAAGTCCCTTTCTGCAACTCAATATGATTGGGTACAATCTATTGCAAATTTTGTAATATATCCTCCTAGTATGCTATCCAAATAGAAATAAACTACATGATTAGTTGCGTTACTTATGAAATTCAACGTCTTTCCAGCTTAGGAGTCCAATTCCTTAGAGCTACATTTCTGTACCTACCAATATTCTCCACTAATCTTCTTAACCACTCGGCCATAATAATTGAGAACTTCCAAATAAAATTTCAAGCGCTTATTTTTTTATTAATTGGGTTGGTTGTCACCGATGTCAACCCTTAAAGAAAGTTCGTAGCACAAAGGTTTGGGTAATGGACCCAATTTTTTTGATGTATAATGGTATTGTACAACTATTTAACTAGGGTTGTTAAGGTTTATCAAGTATAGTTAACTAAATAATTAACCGTCCCTAATTTGATCCGCATTTTATGAGCAAATGAAAATGAATACGTGACATTAATGTGATATTAACACAAAATAATAGAGATATAGTAAAACCGTTTTCTATTCAATGTCAAAATAAGCCGAACTCAGAAAATGTAGCTTTAAAACAAACTTGCCTAATGGTGGCGCATTATCTTTGAGAAGAGATGTGACGCCAAAATGCTATTACTTGTAAGAAGAAGGTTACAATGAGGCTCAAGGAATTTTTATTAATAAGAAAGAATGCCAAAACCTAGACATCCAAAAACCCTAACCCTAGGGAGATGAAACGCCAAAGTCATGTGGGCCCCTCGCTTTGGGTAAGCTAGTACATCAACTTCCTGGTCGAATCTTGCATTAACAATTTAAACTGGCTTTAGGCGCAGGATACAGTCTGCTGGAAAGGTATCACCGAGATTCATTTTTGGGGCTCAATCATGCCTTTTATATCATTGAGGAGCTCTATACTGAAAACCTTCATTTAGTCCCTCAAAATGGCCCCTCGAAGTAAAATTAAGCAAAATAGTAAATTGCAAAAATGTCAAAACTGCTTTGAGCCGCTTTGAAAAAGGTGGGTTGCCATAAGTATCCATTTGGATCAATCCTCCTCCTAGGGAATCAATGGTCTCCATTACATTGAGGTCCCCTCATTGATGTGAATTACTGGAATTTGGCCCCGGTGAGCTACTGGCTCGTGTAGGAGCTACCTCGGCTTTGACGACTCGGTAAATATGGATCCTTTATTGTCGAGTGCCCTTTATATGTGTGTCCACAATATGATGTTTGGATTCTTGTTGTATGCATTCGTGGTTGAGCCTCGCTGGTGCTCTACTATTCGCTACTGAGGTGTCCAATAATGCAGGAAATAAGGGGCTATGGAGATCCATGTTGAACACTGGGCACAGGCCAAGGAAAGGAGGAATGTTGAGTTCAAAAGAATTATCCCTCATGGCCTTGGTGATAGTGTACTATCCATAACAGAGTGGGTGAAGCTTCTCCGGGATGGGGTCTTGTAAGGCATTCTTTTTAGAAGTGTAACCAAACTTTGTCGCACACCTAAAAATTATGTGGCACCAGATGTTGATCATGGCGTACTGCTTTACTTTTCATTGGACTTCTTTAGGATATTTTGAACCTGTTGGCAGATGTGCCGGATCCGCTTCAATGAACTGGTGGCTTTGTCGACGAAGTTGGAGCAGAGATGAGTCACCGAGGTGACCGGCATGGAAGCAACATCCTTGGGGCCTAATGGTTGGAATCCAAAACCCACTTGAAAGGGGATGTAGTCGGTTGAGCTAAGGCAAGGCTCCTATTGTAGCTATGATGACATAAGGAAGGATCTCATCCCATGTGTGAGGGTTGAATTATACATGCTAAGGATATGCAATAATCATTCGATTTACAACCTCGGTTTGGCCATCCGTCTGCGGAAGTCGGATTTGCGAGAGTTTGGTGTCCGCTAGCTGGCCCGGAAGTTCAATTTAATGTGATGAGAAACGACCATCCCGATAAGGAGACAATGGTTTATGGGGATTCCAAAATGTACCCAAAATCGCTCAAAGAAGAGCTTGGCAAAGGGCCTCTGCTAGATGTTCTTCTAGTACGCAACCATAATCGCCATCTTAGAAAAGGATCAACAACCACAAACACAGCCATTTCCCTCAGCTATGGATGGAGGCCCGACATGTAGTCCATTGAGATGGATTCCCATGGCCCCGTCGTATAGGAAGAGGGGTGTACAAGCTCTATTTCTGCGGTCGGTTTGGCAATAACGCAGTGCTAGTAGACCCGGATATACTTGCCTAATTCCTTTGTCAGGTTTCTACTAGTAGAAATGTTTCAGAGCATCGCCAATCGCCTTTTCTCGGGACGCCCAAGTGTCCCGCCACCCACTATAGTGGGATTCCAAAATAAAATTCACTCGCTCACTTGATGAAACAAATATATGGCCCAAACGACACAACAACAACCCATCCCTCAAGATGGAAATTATCGACAACCGTGAGATTTGCACCCAACATTTGGTGGTGGTGGTGGCGGTCACCCCGGTCTGCCTCTATAGAGTTGGGGCCATCCAGATGTTTCTATGGATGCAAGAGTCTAGCACCATAGTGAGTGCCGCGACCGGCGGTTCCGGCCGAGGCTTATCGATGACGGATTGGTGCCTCCTATTTTATACTTGATGTTGAGGTGGAATTGCTACAAGTATGTGTACCACTTATTATGGAGGTCATTATTTGAATTTCCTTATGTCTACATGAAATACAATGACTTATGATAAATTTGGATGACTGTCTCCTTCCTAAGAATGTAATGTCTCCACTAAGTACATGATTTCACAATGGAGCATTACTTCTTTGTCATAAGTAGGGTACTTACTAACAACATCCGACAAGAAACCACTATGATAGGCCATGGGGTGGCTCGTACGAGGAGAACGACTTCCATGACACCGGGCGCATTTGTCTCGATCTCAAAGGGATGATGTAGGTCTAGTAATGAAATTACTGGGTTGAGCACAAGTGTTGCTCAAATCATCGAATGCTTGTTGTTGGGATCGGCCCCACGCAATTCTCGCCTTACCGCTACTCCCCCGCTTATTGGGTCGAGGGCCCATGCAATATGGGGAGAAACCCAACATGAACCCGTGGTAGAAATTAGCAAGTCCCAAGAAGCTCAAAAGCTCAGTGAGTGTTGTTGGGGATGGATAGTTACGTATGACTTGGATCTTGGCTGGATCCACATGTATGCCATATTTATCAATGATGTATCCCAGGAAATAGACCATGTCCATGCCGAAGGAAAAAAATTTCGAGTTGGAATATAACTTGTGTTTCCACAAGGTGTGCAAAACCTGCTGAATATGCCGCAAGTGTTCGGCCCCAAGTCTTGTCAGAAATTAGAATGTTCATCCGTGATACACCACTACAAAAGTATTGGTGAATGGTCACTAGATATCGCCCATCATCCTCAAGGAAAGTGGCCGGAGAATTTGTCAAACCAAAGGGCATGACCAACCATTCAAAAAGTCCTTCCTTGACTTGAAGGCAGTCTTCAATAAATCTGATTGTTCTATTGGGACCTCGGGTGGTACGACTTCGCATCAATCTTATCAAGTATTTGGTCCCCGCGGAGTTGATCATGAGGTCATCGTGTGGAATCGCACCGATTAATGCTGGATTTTATTCCGTGAGCTCCTAATCAATAACAGAGTCGCTGTGTTCCATCTTTCTCCGTAATTGTACATGATTGGGCTGTCGCAAGGTGATGAGCTAGGGCTTATGTGCCCCTTGTGGAACGCTTATTGATCTTATCTCTTGATCTCCTCATTCTCTTACAAATAGCGGTGGTTGGCTGGCCCATTGGGCAACGATGCACCAGGGGTTAGATCGATGGGGTGCTTGACCTTAATAGTGCTGAGGTACCCTATAGGTGAGGAGAAGATAAATGACTATTCTTCCACGACCTTACCTACTTACTTCTGCTGTGTGGAGAGGTCGGTTGCGTGATAATTCGATGTATAATGACATTTCGCTTTATTCTCGAGAGAGAATCACGAAGAAGACAAACTTCCTATCCTGATATGACCTTCATGCATTGCTTAGCGTAGATCAAGAAAATAGCACTAGGTGGGAATGCCTTAGGTATCCCCGACAATTTCTTGCTCAAAGTAATGATAACACTATGAGGCCTAGACTACATACAACATGACGCTTCCATAAATAAGGTTGGCCCAAAAGAACATCACAAACTTCAAGAGGAGAAACATCACACAACAATTCTCATCTTTGAAGGTCTTGATGCCATATGATAGTTTGTGACACCGCTAATGATGCAGATCGCTTCCTTTGGCGTGAGCCATCCAATGGTGTAGGGTTGTGGGTGCGACATTGTTATGGCTAGTCGCTGATGACCTCTCTCACGAGATGAGGTTCTTTTGCTACCGCCAACTTATGAAGTGCATCGGCGCATTTTACCCACATCTCGTGAATGGAAGAGGCGCCTCTTCCTCGCCTGCCATCTTGTTCACCGTGATGGATTTTGGTGGTAGCAACAGTGGCACTGGGTTATGTGTCAATGATCCGTCTTCCTCTTTTTGTTTTTGACTCAGATTCAGAACCCTCATTTGACTCAGAGGCTTTCACTTCATCCACCGCTGACTTTGGAGCGACAGTCAATAGCGTTATGCCAAGGGATCTTATGGAAGTCGCACCACTTCCGATATCTTCTTTGTCTTTTCGATGTCCTACTTTTCTTGGCGGCTTGTACCATTGTCTTGATATCGGCTCCATCTTTTTCTCTATTCTTTGTTCTATGGTTTGGGGCTTCCTTTCCTCGATTTTGTTGTGAGGGGTTCCGAGGCCCAAATTGTCGCTTCTTTTGTTTGAGCTTATGCTCGATTTTGACGCATATCGGTAGGTCACTTCAAGGATGATGTTCAGGAAATTCCATTTCACCAGATGTATCTATGCAGAGCAATCGGTGATACTTGAGCACCAGATGTTTCTCTCAATATTTGATACCCAACTTGGTGCGCAAGGTATGGAATATATTTGTGAACTGCTTGGTCTCTTTCTTTCCTCAATGTGGTCCATTGTATATAAGTCGCCATAACTTCCAATAGAGTAGTATTGTTACTTAATAGCATCCCTCGGCGATCTCTGTGTGGCCGTGACTAAAAATAATGAGGTTCTCCGTTTTTGCTCAGAAAGTTTCCCACCAATCTTTGGATGGGAACGACTTTGAGGAGTGCAAAAGTAATCTTTCTATTCGGAAAATTATGGAACGTAAAATACCCTTCTAGTAGATTCAACCACTTTGTCTACAACATCTACTGCCTATCCGACATTCAAATATAGGAATGTTTATTTCAGATTTGAAGGGGCGACCTCCGTCAAGAAGATGTATCACTACAGGAACTCTCGAAGGATTGGCGCGAAGCTATCCATCATCTGCTCCTCGCTATGGAGGGCTTCCTCAATCAACAATTTGAATGGGATCTCCTATCCCATCATATTTCTCCCCGCCATAGTATCACTTGTTCATGCGAGCTTCTATCCTCAAGAGAACACCCTAGACCCAACTCTTGTACCCTAATTCGCTGGGACACATGCATTAAGACTCCACAAGGAGTAGACCACTCATACTACACCTGATCCGGATTTTATGAGAACGAAATGAATACAAATATATAACAAGGAAATAAACAAATATATTTCAATAAACATAGAGATACAATAAAACTAGTTTTCATTCAATAACTAAATAAGCTAAACTCAGAAATGTTATAAAACAAGCTTTAATCGAATGGTGGCTAATTTATCTTCCGAGAAGAGATGTGATGGTGCGCATTCTAAGAAGAAGGTTACAATGAGGCTCAAGGTATTTTTTACAATAAGCAAGAATGACCAAACCCTAGACATCCAAAACCCTAACCCTAGGAGATGAAACACCAAAAGTCATGTGGGCCCTGCTTAAGTAAGCTAGTACATCAACTTCCCTGGTCGTAACTTTTGCATAAGACTGCTTTTAGGCATGGATAGCCCGTTGGAAAGGTATCACCGAGGAGATTCATTTTGGGGGTTCAATCATACCCTTTGTATATCATTGAAGAGCTCTATCCTGAAAAACCTTCATTTAGGGCCCTCAAAATGGCCCCTGGCAAAATTGCTAAAAATAGTAACTAGCCAAAAATGTCAGAAAACCTGCTTTGAGCCAGCTTGAAAGGTGGGTGGCCACCGATATCCATATGGATTCTGCATATTTTAAATAATGATTATTATTATTATTACTAATTAATTAATCAACATATACTAAACAATATCACTAATTAATATTATTAATAAATAATCATTATTTAACTAATACACATTAGGATAGTTAATTATTTAATTAATTATACTTGATAAACCTTTAAGCAACTATTTAACTAGGGTTGTTACGCTGTGCACGAAGTTTAATATATTTGTGGTAAGACTATTCTATATGGATAGTATTATGACATATCCGATGGTATGTGGAACGCCACATAACTCTCGTGTTGAGATTTATGGTCTTACTAAGTTGAAGGATCCTCATATGATTGGCTTGAACCAAAAGGTCAAAGAAGTCAAAGTGCTTTGCAAGGAAGAAATTATTTAAATAATAAAGTGAAGTGACAAGTCAAAGAGGATTATTTAAATAATAAAGTGAAGACAAAGTCAAAGAGGATTATTTAAATAATAAAGTGAAGTGACAAAATCAAAGAGGATTATTTAAATAATAAAGTGAAGTGACAAAGTCAAGGAGGATTATTTAAACAATAGCAATGGAGAACTTCTAGTTATGGAAAGTGGTTATAAGAAGGTTAACCCTAAAATGAGGAAAATAGGTTAAGTGGTCAAATGGATATTGGATACATGGACATGGCACTTGGGGGTAAATTTGGACATAGGTGACTATGTGGACAAAGTGGCCTAGAAGATGCCACTTGGGAGTATAAACAAGAGGCAAGGCTCTCATTTTAATTACACTTGAGCACATTGAATATCTACAGTGATTGAGGTAACCAAAGCATATCTGGGTTTTCAAATTGTGGGGAAGGTGAAGCAAAAGAAGGCGACCAAGGAGGATAAATTCTTTTGATGATCTCTAAGGTATAAGTTATTAAAAGGTCATCTCAACATTTCACAATAAATTGCTTATAATGACTCGATCATGAAATTGGGAGGCCATTGAGAAAAAATATACAAGTATATGGTGAAAATTTCAGCTTGTGGTCGTTGTATTTTGGAGTTACACCCATGGAAAAGGTTTATGGCTAGTCTTGAAACTAGCCTAAAACATGTGATTCAGTAAAAGCATCATAAATTATTCATAACATCCAAATTCAAGAAGACAAAATGTGTCAAGCTAGATTAAAGTTGTTAGTATTCATTTAAAAAGTTTCATATCTATACAACAAATATTCTCGGTAAGGGCACGCCTACAAGTTCACTCTCTAGAATAAGAAAGAATTCAACAAGGTATGCCATTTTTTCTATAACCCTTTTTGAGAGGTTTCGAAAGAGTGACACCCGGAGGAATTGTGATAAAAAATATTAAATAACATTGTGTACTATTTTCAAAGATTCATTCATTACATGTACATATTTATGATTATTTCAAGTTAGGTTGTTGACTAATCCAAAACTAGTCATGTGAGACTAAAGTAAAGTTTGGATGAAAAAATGATGGGGCCCCTTGTTTTAAAGTTAAGGAAGGTTCGCAGTTGAGGGTATTACGTTGGTGCATGGTTGATGCACTTGTTTATGGTATAAGTTGATTACAAATTGTTTATATCGTAAGCTTATGCATGGTTGATGCAATTTGTTTATGGTATAGGTTGATTATAGGTTGAGGTATTGTGCTGATGTGCATGGTTGATACATGGTTCAAAGTTATTGGTACATGTTGTTTGCGCAGTTTATTGGTACAAGTTTACAACAATATATCTCAGAGCGATAGTGCGGGAAAGGGTTCCATCATTCTACTTATATGTCGTGGTGGTTGGATGGGGAAAGCGACAGTGGTTGTAGCCACCTTCCGGGTTGTGGGTTTCTGAGAACATAGGGGTTTGTAGCCCTTCCGTTATAAAGGACAGAATTGGGGAGTTAGAGATTCCCGCTTTGTAGCCCGAGAAACTAGGGGTTGGAGCCTCCTTCCAGCTTGCAAATGGAAAACACAGAAGATGGTGCTTCCAATGAATGTAATTCTTCAAGAAATATAAGAAAAGGAATTATGTATTTTCTCCCGCTTTGGGTTTCCACGTGAAAAAACTAGTGTAATCGTGTATGTAATGGATTGTTCATTGTTTATTTACTATGAAAATATTGATGATAATGCTACATTGATATAACACTTTCATTATATGGTTAAAAAAGATTAGATTTCTCTATTAATGATTCACCTCCTCTCTAGTAATCCAACAATTGGTATTAGAACAAAAAGTTCTTCATAAATTAGTTTAACCAATCTAAAGGTAGATCATGGAGAGAAACAACATGTATAAAAAATGGAATACCATAGTTTGATGGACATAAGTATGCCTTTGGAGCATAAGGATTGAAGACATATATACACACACATGGATTTGAAATTTGACAATCAATTGTAGACGGATATTAATAACACCAACAGCTTCGCCGACAAAATGAAAAATCTATGAAACTCGGTCTAATAATTCTAAAGCCACAAATTCACTTTTGAATGGTCTGAGAATTGGTGATTATCAAAGTTGCACATTGTAACCGCTTAAAGAGATTTGGGACAAACTTTTGAAATATTTATGAAGGAGACTAAAAGTCAAAGCAACAAAGCTTCAAACTTACATAGGTCAGTCCGAACAACTAAAGTTGAAGGAAGATGAGAACATTGTAGCTTACATTTTAATGAGTCAATGAAATAGTAAATGAAATCTTGGGATTGGGATAAGAAATCAAAGAAACTGTAATTGTTCGTGCTAGTAATAAGATATCTTCCTATGATATTTGACCCTAAGATATCAAAGACTAGAAGAAAGAGAAGATCTAAATTCAATTAGCATGGATCTAACTACATGGAATATTCAAAATATATGAAATGAGAACTAAACAAGAAAAATCCGTGATATAAAATAAGCAACCTTCAAAGCATCTAAAAGGTCAAATAAAAAGAAAAGAACATAGCAACAATAGTGACCGCCCTAAGATGATGAAGAAGTGGCTAACTTTGTTCTAAGATTGAACAAGGGAACCAATCCATAGGTATAGAGGTAAGCTTCTTTGATTTATTTTTAATTCAGGATGCATTGGTCATTTTGCTAACAAATGTCCTCATAAGAAAAAAGAGAAATGATGAAGGTTACCTCAAATAGAAAACAAACATATAAAGGCAAAAGAACTAAAGAAAGTTTTCAAGAAAACTTATGCACTAAAGAAGACATCTCATCATCGATGAAGATGAAGAGGATAGTGGGACAAAAGAGTTCTATTCATGGCAAGAGAAGACTCTAATAAAGAATACCCTGAAGAAGAATATGAATAGGTCAAGAAGAATATGAAGAGGAAGAAGTTGACTACCAAGAAGAATTGTTTGTGCCATAGAAGTTATCAAGAGAAAAGAAGAAAAACAAGAAACTACAAGCTTAACTAGGCAAGAAAGAAGACACTTAGGAACTAGAACAATGATCACAAATTTGAAGGTTCAAATTGAAGAAGATAAAATAATTGAAGAATCACTCAAAGAAAAGATAGAAGGAAAAATACATGATCATTGAAAATTTGAAAGCATAAATCGCCACATTAAGAAAGGATCTTCAAAAGAAAAATATGCGTAATAACTCAAAAGTTTTGAATGACATTATCAATACTCAAAAACCTCCTTAATAAGACAAGTCCGCACTTGGATACAATTAGATTTAAAAGGATCAAGATCAAAAACAACAAAACAAAAACATATCCAAAAATCTATGAAGAAATAATCAAAGGATAGGGAAGGTCTACAAAGAAAAATTGGTTGTGACACTCCTCCGATAAGATCTCGATTTTAGAATCAATGATTGATGTAACAGATAGGTTCCATGAAGAAGAAGGATTCACAAGAGTACCTCCCTTCAAGATATTCAACTCCCAAGTATCAAATCCACATATTTTTGGTTTATGTTATGCATGTAACAATTTTGGACATAAAGCTACAGAATTAGAGAGTTCAATAACAGAACATAAACAACTTTGAAAGTCATACACAAAAGAGTTATCCACAAGGCCTAGTGAAACACGTGAGAATACCAACATGTTTGAATCTTTGAGAATCAAGGGAATGCGTTATAATGTAACAACTTCGACACATGGCCAAAGATTGCATCGAAAGTCCTCCTAGAGAACCACAAAAGAACAACAAAATTCACAGACATTACGAATCCCTTGGTGAAAAGGACATGGATAAGAAAGCGTAATCAATATAGCAATGAAGAATGCACACGCTCTACAAGATAAGCGCGTATTAAAACATGGTTGGTATGTTGATGTTGGTTGTTCAAAACACATGATGTGATAGAGAGATACTTTATATTAATAAAGAAAGAGATGGATCGCCTCCTTGGAAATGATGATTCAACTAAAATCATTGAAAAGACACAATTAGAATTGGGAACAAGAATACCAAGGTAGAAAATGTTATAAAATTAGTAGAAGATAGGAAACATAATCTTCTATGTGAGTAAAATGTTTGACCAAGGTCATAAAGTTACTTTGATTCAAAAGCACGAGATAAGAAAAGAATGTTCAGAAAATTGATTGCAACAGATGCAAGAACTTCACACAACATATATGTATTAAGTGAAATTGAAATGAATTTTTTCCTAGGAAAGGAAGATGAAAGTTGGCCATGGCAATGCAGGAATGGTGACATACATTTTGATAACCTTGTCAAAGTCAACAAAAGGAAGCGCTTAGGAGAAATGCCCCGTGATCACGAAACTAAACAACACTTTATGCAAAGCATTGCCAACAAGGCAAGCAAACAAAGATCATGTTTAAATCAAAAGGATATCTGAATGACAATACCACTAGAAATTTTGCATAACATAGTTGGACCAACTACAACAGTTGTCGAAGGTGAGAAATACTTATGTTACATTTATGATTATACAAGAATGATCACAGTTTGCTTTATTTCTCAGGAATAAGTTAGAAGTTTTGAAAACTTCAAGGTCTACAAGGAAATGGATTCAAAATCAAATGCTTGAGATCCGATAATGGAGGAGAGTTCACCAAAAAGGAATTTATGGACTACATCGCAATGCATGGAATAAAAGGAAATTCTCCACAGCCAGGACACCTCAACAGTAATGGAGTTGTTGAAAGAAAGAACAAGACAATACAAAAGAAATGGCTTGAACAATGCTAATGTATTCCAAATTGACAGATATCTTTGACATAGGCGCTGCATACAAAACTACATTCAAAACAAAGTAATGCTAAAAACAAACAAAACCCCATGAGCTATGGAAAAGAAGACCAACAAAATGTGAAGCACTTCCGTGAGTTTTGGAAGAAAATGCTATATCTAAAGAGAAGATGGCTGCATGGGAAAGTTTGACACTCATGTGGATAAAGGAGTACTTTTGGTTACTCATACAAGGAAAGGTTACACAATCGTCACAACCCGAGATTGAACAAAGTTGTGGAAAGGATCAACATAACCACCCATGAAACAAGAAGACAATAATTAAAGGAAGAAGAAAATTTAATGAATGGAATAAATTTATGAATAAGAAACAAAGATGAAAAGTATAAGGGAAATATGAAGAGGATCCAAATGTAAGAAGAAGAGCAAGTTCAACAAGTGCCTCCAAAGACACCTACATCCGAAAGTACAAAAGAATCATCCTTTAGATCAGACAAATCGAAGAAAGATGGAGGAGTTGGAGAGACTAGAAGAAGAATTCGCTCACTGTAAAAACACCTAACACTCTCATCTATGATTGAACTCTACCTGCTTTGAAGAGGCCAACAAGGATGAATTTTGAATAAGGCCATGATGAAGAATTGATCAAATAGAGAAAAAAATGATTGATGAGAATAGAGATAGAGATAGAATAAATTGAATGAATATGGGAAGGTTACAAGGAACAAAGGTATATTGGTAAATGATATATTAGGTTGAAGGAAACGACTTTGAAGAGAGACATTTTCTTACAAATTGCCGTAATGGAAGAAATCTTATTGATTTTAGCTCATGCATGCTACAAAAATATTAAAGGTATTAGATGGAATTAAAATCAGATTTTATGAATGGGGAACTTGAAGAAGAAGTCTACAATTAACAATGAGAAGGATTTCAGTTGTCACTAACACGTGACATGTGTGTAAATTAAAGAAGGCCTTGCTAGTCTAAAACATGCTCCTAGAGCATGGTACTCTAGACCGATAAATATTTGGCTGTAAAGCAGTGTGGTTCGTAAAGGAATTGCAAACAACAACCTCTACATCAAGGTAACTCAATATAGTATTTTATTAATTTAAGTTTATGTTTATGATATTATTTTTGAAAGTAATATCATCAACATAAAAAAAAAAAAAAAAAAAAAAAAAAACATGCATAATGAATTTGAAATGTCATTACTTGAGAAATATCCTTCTTTCTAGTACTTCATATGATCCGTGGATATCAAGTACACTCACCTTTTCTAACGGGCTCAAAACAATTTTTTTGGCAATTTGGCAATTTACTATTTTAGCAGCTTTTTAACTTTCTACCTTTTTGAGGGCTTAAATGAAGGTTTTGGGATACATATTCTCAATTATAGTCAAAGGAATTATTGAGCCCCAAATGAATATCCTCGGACGATACCTTTCCAACGTGGCTATCATACGCCTAAAACGGAGATCGTATGCAAAAGTTACGACCCTGGGGAGTTGATGTACTAACTTACCCAAATGAGGCCCACATGACTTTTGGCGCTTCATCTCCTAGGGTTAGGTTTTTGGATGTATATAGTTTTTGGAATTCATTTTTATTGTAAAAATGTCTTCAGAGCCTCATTTTAATCATCTTCTTTTGAATGCGAATAGCTATCACATCTCTTCTCAGAGAGAAGCTGCCACCATTCTAGAGAGTCTTTCACTCTGTATTTTTACAGTCTCTGTACATTTATTTCATTAATAGAAATCATGTATTACTGTATATCTGTGTTTATGGTTGCATATCTGATACATTTATGTTATATTATTGGATATCTGCGATATCTCTGTGCATTTCTTTATTGTATCTCTGCTATCATTTCGGCACGAAAATAATCCGGATTAGTGGTATCAGAGTAGGCTGCTCTTGATCATTTTTCAGTGCATGTCCCTGACAAGGTCTGAGTATATCAAGTTGGGTATCAATCTTATCTCTCTTGAGGAAAATCTCTCTCACACACCCAATAAACCCTCAATGTCGGAAGAAAAGAAAAACGACGGAGCAGAAGATCCTATCATTTTGTTGCTTGAACAAACTCTCACTCGAGAGAGAGACTAAATGATGGAGAAATTTTCCCACATCCTCCAACGCCTACCGATAGCAATAGTTGAATATTCATCAAATGACCACTTTGGAGGCACCTTTCCTTTCAAGGTACAAGTTAATTTTGATATTCTTGTATTTGAAGGACAAATAGATGAATAATCCCTAGACAAATGATTAAACCTGCTAGAAGGTTATTTCTCTGTTCATAAATTTTCCGACAGTGAAAAGATAACCTTTACACTCCTTAAATCTCTCCCCCATGTCAAACATTGGTGGGAAACTTACTGGGAGAAAAGTTCCACAGAGGAGTCTGGAATATATGGGGCCGAGCCCACTTGGTATTTTTTTGTGGATGTGATAAATGAACAATATTACCCTGTTGGAAACTATGAGGACCAGTACATGAGATGGACCACACTGTGGCAAGAGAGGGGCCAAGCAGTTCCGGAGTTCCCCAATACCTTCGATACTTTTCTCACCAATTTGGGTATCAAAGACTTTGAACAAAATTTGGTTCTGAAATACCGTGGGGCTCTACACAGATACATCCAAACTAAAATGGATTTTCTAGAAATCTCATCACTTAGTGCTTCTTATCGATATGGTGTTAAAATCGAGCAAAAATTTAAGCACCAGAAAAAACGGGAGTTCGGGTATGCAAATCCGCAACAACTAAAGTATGAAAAAGATGACCCTAACAAATAGTCTCCCGAAAACCAGTCCAAGCCACAGGAAAAGAAGGTTCATGGAAATACAAAGAAGGACACCGGAAAATGGTGCAATTTCCATAAAATCCCCTGGCACAACACTGATGAATTTCGCTCAAAATAGTCATTGGTGGTCGATATCAAAGACAAGGAGCCGAACCCTGATTCATAATCTGATTATGAAAATACTGGTAAAGGACAGATCATTGACGTAGACCCCACTGCTATTGTCGCGACCACATAAATTCAACCAAAAGAACCAACAGATCCTGAAGAGGGGGAGTGCCTTTTTCATTCACATATGTGGGTGAAGGGGACCCCACTGCATTTTATTGTTGATAGAGGAAGCCAAAAGAACCTCATCTCAGCAGAGTTCATCAAACAATTGAGATTGTCAACAACACCACACCCACAGCTATACAACATCGGGTGGCTTCGCCAAGGATGAGATCTCCATGTCAACCAATAGTGTCGATTATCATACAACATCCAACCCTTAAAGGATGAGGTATTATGTGATGTTTCCCCAATGGATGTTTGTGATGTCCTCTTGGGCCAACCATATATGTGGAGACTCCATGTTGTTTATGAGTCTCGACCCCGTAGTGTCATTGTTACTTTGGGGGGTCATCTCTACAGAATACTAGAGGTATTTCCGACTATTGTTCCACCTAAAATGTGTCGCAAGGTAGTATCTCATATTGCAAAATTCAGCTTCTTCACAATATGTTCAAAAGGGGAACAAAAGGACACTGCAACCACTACAACCTCGCCCCAAGCACCTTCTATCCAACAGAAGTAGGTCGATAAGGTTGCAAAAAAGCGTAAAGATTCCTTCTGCACACCATCCTCTCATTTAGCTTGACTTTTTGAACAACCTCAACCTCAACAGGTTCATGACAGACTTCCACAAACTAAGAAGCGTGACATCTCCAACAAGGCAAGCAGCTCACCAAGATGCAGATTCAACAAACGATTTTTCCTCTCCCCCGGGAACTCAACTCAATGGATACCATTTATTCCTAAGGAGAGAGGATTGATATAGGTGGATATCAGTGGCCACCCACCTTTTATGACTGGCTCAAAACAGTTTTTTGACAATTTTGGCAATTTACTATTTTTAGCAGTTTTTAACTTTTGGGGCCATTTCAAGGGCCTAAATGAAGTTTTTTGGGATCAATCTTATCAATGATAATCAAAGGAATTATTGAGCCCCCAAAATTAGTCTCCTCAACGATACCTTTCCAACGGGCTATCATACGCCTAAAATGAAGATTGTATGCAAAAGTTACGACCCCAAGGACTTGATGTACTAACTTACCCAAGTAGGGCCCACATGACTTTTGGCGCTTCATCTCCTAGGGTTAGGTTTTTGGATGTCTAGGGTTTTTGGCATTCCTGTTTATTGTAAAAAGTTCTCCAGAGCCTCATTGTAATCATATTCTTATGAATGCAAGTAGCAGTCACATCTCTTCTCAGAGATAAGCTGCGACCATTCTAACGAGTCTTTCACTCTGTATTTTTACAGTCTCTGTACATTTCTTTCATTAATAGAAATCATGTATTATTGTATATCTGTATTTATGGTTGCATATATGATACATTTATGTTATATTATTGGATATCCGCGATATCTCTGTGCATTTATTTATTGTATCTCTGCTCTCATTTCGGCACGAAAATAATCCAGATCATCAGATATGTCAAAGCAACCAAATAATTTTTATTTCTCAAACCAAGTATATCAGAGAAATGCTAAAGAGGTTCAGAATGGAAGATTGCAAACCAGTTATCACTCCCATGACAACCAGTTGCAAGTTAAGAAAAGATGACGATTCAAATTCTACAGATCAGAGGAAATATATCTCAATGATTGGTAGCCTACTATATGTGCGAGTATCCAGACTAGATTTAATGTAGGCAGTTAGACAAGTGGCACGATTTCAAGAAGCACCAAAGGAATCACATATGTAGATTGATCAGGTTGCATTGGTGACCGACAAAGCACCAGTGGAGCAACATTCTACTTGGGTGAGTGTTTAGTATCATGGCTAAGCAAGAAACAATCATCAATATCTTTATCTACAGTCGAGGCAGAGTATATTGCAGCAGAAACATGTTTTACATAGGTTCTATGGATGAAACAAACTCTGACAGATATACAGGTTGAGTATGATGAGCCCATTCCAATCTATTGTGATAATACAAGTGCCATCAATATCTCAAAGAACCTGGTGATGCACTCCAATACGAAGCACATTCCAATCAAGTGTCACTTTTTATGGGAACAAGTTGCATAAAAGAACATTAGAGTTGAATATGTGGGCAAAAAAGAACAAGTGGCAGAGATCTTTACAAAACTGCTTCCACGAGAATCCTTTGAGTATCTTTGCCAGAGACTTAGAGTTATTTCTACTCCAAAATGAATTATTTTGAATTCTTATCTTATATATTTTAGATGTACATGAGGAATCGCGATAAAGAGGACAATTCAGGTTGGGAGATTAGACGAGTCAGTTAGGTTTAGTAGCCCCGAATGGAAAGATACCTTTGCCATTGATGACAAAGGGGGAGAGATTTATCAGATGCAGAGGATAGAGGCATGGTTCCAGGGGGAGCGTTGGTCACAGAGATGCATGCATGGTTCCAGGGGGAGCGTTGGTCACAGAGATGCATGCATGGTTCCAGGGGGATCATGACTGATATGATTTCAGTATTGCATCAAAGTGTTTCCATCAATGCCAAAGGGGGAAATTGTTGATTAATTGGGTTGGTTGTCATTGATTTCAATCCTTGAAGAAAGTTCGGTAGTGAATTCCAGTAGCAAAAAGGTTTGGGTATTGGACCCAAGTTTGTTTGATGTATAATGGTATGCATTTTGATATATTTTCAGGTAAGACTATTCTATATGGATAGTACATGTCATGCCATTTCCGGTGGTATGTGGAACATCACTTAAATCCTCACGTTTTGAGATTTATATCCTTACGAAGTTGAAGGACCCTCATATGATTGGCTTGAAACCCCAAAAGGTCAAAGATGTCAAAGTTCTTGCAAAGAAGAAATTATTTAAATAATAAAGTGAAGTGTCAAAGTCAAAGAGGATTATTTAAATAATAAAGTGAAGTTACAAAGTCAAAGATGATTATTTAAATAATAAAGTTAAGTGACAAAGTCAAAGAGGATTATTTAAATAATAAAGTGAAGTGACAAAATCAAAGAGGATTATTTAAATAATAAAGTGAAGTGACAAAGTCAAAGAGGATGATTTAAATAATAAAGTAAATGGAGAACTTTATAATTATCGAAAGTGGTTATAAGAAGGTTAACCCTAAAAAGAGGAAAAAGGGTTAAGTGGTCAAGTGGCTATTGGATACATGGACAAGTGGCAATTTGGGCAAAGTTGGACATATGTGACTATCTAGATAAAGAGGCCTAGAAGATGCTTCTAAAGAAGCTACTTGGAAAGTATAAATAAGAG
>SNQJ01S0121558.1:4976-27015 GCA_010110895.2 Picea sitchensis | reverse complement strand
CTATCGTTCCCCAACTAGCTTTGTATATATTACATTTTAGTATTCACAAGAAAGAAATTTTTGAATGGGTGAAGATTATTTCTGGAGAAATATCTTTTCATTTATCAAATTTTAAGAAGAACAATAAATTTTACATGCCTTCATACGTAATTTTTCCATCACTTATTGTCACATTTTTAAGGGTTTGCATTTGGGAAAATGAGACAATTGTAAAATTGAGCTATTGCAGTTGTGGTAGCTAGCCTTATGGAAAAAAAAAACTATGTATAATTTCTATGAAGTGCATAATGCATTTGTTTCTTCCTTCAAAAAACTTATCTTTAGACCAAAACAATTGAGACTATCTTTAGAAGAAATGACTTTCCTAGATGAGAAAGGAAGCATTGAAGCCATGGAGCACTTTACTGTTATAATTTTGTTTTCTCGATAAATACCTTTGTATCTCTCGTATTATGTGTCATACTAGATATTTATTGTAGATGCATGAATAAAATATGGATTTTGGGCCCATTTCTTCAATGAAAAAAGGAAAAAGAAATTCATTCCTTTGCCCTAGAAAATTGGGGAGATTATGTTAATAAATGTTGCAAACATTGATGATTTTTTAGTGCAATTTGATCAATGAAATTTAAATTTAGCAGAATAAATTAAAGGGTTTGACCCTAACCACTTGTTTATGGATAATATACTATCTATTGTTTTTAGTGTCTCATTTTATAACTCATTCGTATTCTGTAAAGAAGAAGGAGACAACCAAGACCCTCAAGCAATGTTTATTGAGAAAAAGAAATAGGACATCAATATTGTTATTAGCACTATTGATCAACATAAACAAAAGGGAAGAGTTTTTAATGAAAAGAGTACTTGTTCTCCTAATGTATCTCAAAAATGTGGCCAACCAAAACCAAATTATCAGTTAGCAGCACATGAACAAAATAAGTCTTTAGTTGACAATTCTAATGATGGAGGAGATCAAAACCCTCCTAAGGGAAGTCTCGAGCGCCTGTTGATACTGAGAAATTAACAATAGTATAAGAGTTACAACAATACACCACAATACACCATGCAAAATATGTGATAAATAACAAATACTTATTGTTCAAGGGAAGTAATGACTTCCAAAGGAAACTACAGATTTGAAATATAAAGGGAGGGATAAACCTCCAAATTGAAGACAAAATCCTCCAATATATAGAGAGGGTTGACCTCTCCATCCTTTCCCCTTCCTTTGACCCAAGAATATATGAGAGACAATAAAACTTTACATTAAATTATCACCATCAACCAACCATTACATA
Source organism: Picea sitchensis (assembly GCA_010110895.2). NCBI lineage: Eukaryota > Viridiplantae > Streptophyta > Pinopsida > Pinales > Pinaceae > Picea > Picea sitchensis. Next base: position 25,717 of record SNQJ01S0121558.1, on the reverse strand, counting down.
GAACCCGATAATGCTTCCTGAGACTTCTTCAACTTTTGCAATTCTGCAATTCTTGGAATACTATTATCCTTAGATAATATTACACAATTTATTCTCTAAAAATCCTCCAGGTTTCACTCCTTGAATCCTCCCCAAAAAGAAGTTATAGAGAGAATGGTAGACCTTATTCAATTCCGGTTTATTCAAGAGAGCGAACTTGTACATAATTCCCCATGCTCAATATTTAACATCAGATTCTGAAATTCACACACAAGAAACTAAAACTCGTACTCTTTCCAATGAAATTGGTCTCACTTCATTTGGATTCTCTATGAAGATGTTATGATTGGTTTACTCGGAACACATGTTTATGACTAGCTTCAGGACTAATAAAAAACCTTATATTCCACATTGTGTATCTCCAACATTATAGCGAATAAAGAGCTGAAAGTTTTACCATAGGTACCTAGATATGTCTTCTAAATACCATACCAATTTCACCATCTTAATCATTCCAGAAAACAATTTATAGAGAAAATGGTAAGATGACCTGTAAATAGCATACCTTAGAACACATCACCAAAAGACTTCATCCTCCCTTGAAATCTAGCCTTCTTTACTACAGATTTCCTCTGAAATTCGACTTGTGTGTGTAAAATGAATGTATAATGATATGTATTTATACCCTTTATGTCACTTCCTTTTAACATTAGGGACGACCTGACACTTTCATATTTTGTAATTATTTTCTTTAATTATCTTCAGGGCCGACCTATACTTCCTTCTTCAATTCACTTTGTCATATTCAAAAATTAATGTCTGCTCAACCATGAGATCCATGTGATGTGCCACCTATTGAGGAAAAGATATGAATTGATATTACGCAATAATTTTCAGACTTTACTTGGCTAAAGTAAAGTAGACGAGAATATCACCTTATGTTTATAGCCAACAAAAATATATATCCTAACTCACAAGTATTAATTACAAGTTCTTAGGCTAGTTTTTTATCAACAGAAGCTTGCTGGAAATTCATTTTTATGTATTTTTATGAACATATCAGTTGTGGAAATAAATGTAAGAACAGAAGTAATGACACCAAGATGATACTCAAGATATATGATACATAAAGCAATCCTTTATTTCATTCCAATTCACCAAAGAGTCATTGTCTTTATAAAACTTCACACATAAATCTTGGACCAAGGTCAAACCTAGAAATCCCCGATGAAACATATAAAAGGACCTCTGACAGAAAACCAAAACTGAACTTTAAAAGTTGGATCAACTTGCCACAAATTGCTTTGCACTCGACTCTTCAAAATAGTCTTTATCAGTCATGAAAGTTAATTCATTAACAGACAAGTCTACATAGACTATCAAAGATAGATCAACACCTTTGAAGAACAAGTGTCTGAATGATTTGATTCAGCCCTGAATATTGTTGTCTACAATAAGACCCTGCTATCACAAAAGATCATTAGGTTGTGATGAATATATGAATGAATGAAAATTGAACTATCTCAACATAAACTTAAAGAGAAAACCTTAGCATGCTTTGTGCTTCTATCACCCTCTTGTTCCTCCCCTTAGTTCAGTGTTTAACGATTTATAATTGGTTAGAGTAGTTGAAATAACTTATTAGTTAAACTAACATAAGGCCTTAACTAACTTTAGTTAAGGAGGGGGGAAAATTAATAATCATAATAGGGTCATAATTAAATAATAACTAATAGGTGGGACCCCCTTGTGACTCCTTTAGTGATAACAATCATCACATCATAACATAATCCATTTGATAAGAAAACACACCCCTTGTGCCTCCCTTCAAAACATATTTTCCTTTGACAATTTTAGCTCATAAATTTGAAAACATTTCAAACTAATACTCATATATCAAAATAAAACATGTTGTCCAAAATCCATGGAGTCCACTGTCATAAAACAATAAATAACATAAAATTTAAAAACCATATTTTCCAGTCTGTGAAGCAACCCTTGGTTGTTGTTGTCACCTCCTAATTTCCCTGAAATTGCCTTGAGATGGGTAGATCCTTTAGGATTTATCTCACTGATCACGTGGGAACAATCGTCCCTCAAATTCATCCGTGAAAACACAGATTTGTCAGATTCATCGGAGGGTGAGGAAGGGGTAGAAACATCTTTTCCTGTATCAGATGCATGGTAAGATTTAGTCTTCAATCTCTTGTTGGCATGGGAGGATTTCACTGGAGAGTGGTTAGGGGAAACTTGGGGAATGGGGTTCAAAGGTGGGGGAGAAGGAAAGGTTAAGTTTGGCCAACCACTCTATTGGGAGACTTCCAGATGACAATCTCCTGCCACCCATCATTTTTTGGGACTTCAGGTTGCAAAGAGACATGAGGAGGCACAGGTATACCAGGGGATTCAGAGGCTTGGAAGGGAGGCCTTTCAGGCCTTGGTTGGACTATTCCCTATCCAATCCAATTAAAAAACTTATCATGGAACAATTGGCCAAGCTCTTCAGAATCAACATCAAAATGTATTGAGAACCTAGGCCTCCTTGGGCCTCGGTTCCAATTACCTCTACCTCTGTTTCCTCGGCATGGATTCCCCGACTGAAAAAAATCATCCTGCATATGTTAACAATTAGCAAATAGTCTTTTAAATAACCATGCATGAGAACTCCTTAAAAATACGAAATATATTTGGCTCAGAATGTATCATGCTCATGCAATCAAATCCATACAAATTGTTCTAATGTTAATCAATGAGCAGGGGGGTGGAAAAAATGTTCAGGGATACATGAGGGGTTTGTAATTAGAGAAAATATGATATAATGAAAGGGGAGAGATATGTTCACTACTCAATGATAACAACAATCAATTGTAAGAAAACAAATAAACCTCACTGCAATCCACATAGAATTATGTCACTTCTATCCAATCTATCACATAAATTTTCTTAGTTGTGATCAATATCAGAATAGGGGGTGAATAAAATGAATATGGGATATGTGAGGGGGTTGTAATTAGTGGAAAATGAGATAATGAGAGCGAAAAAAAATGTTTACGTTTCATGATATTAATAAATAAATCCATAACATCAACCAACAATTAGATGACTGAGTAATAATTCCCATGTATTTAACTAGTTCATTGTCCAATAATAAAATATCCAAAACAATGCCATTATTAAAGGTAAGTATTTCACACAATTTGTAAGAGGTTTTGTCCCCTTTGTTCATGCATTTTGCATGTTATAACAGTCCAAAAAAACATTCATTCCCAATCTATAATCATTAACATCCACCATTGCCATACATTTCTCCAATCTATATTTAAAAGTCATATTTCTGAAATAATAATGAAGTCACTATTTTTGCAATAGATCCAATCAAGGTCTGTAATGATATTCGTTCCCATATATATATGTAAAAAATAATCAAGATAATCAAAACCTCACATGCCATGACTGAAATGATAATTGACTATACAACTAAAAGGACACTATGTAGACACAAGATATGCAGGAGTAAATTTCCAAGGCAAGGTAACCATACCACTGTAAAACAAAACAACTCAATGTGACTTAAAAACTTAACCAAATAACCAACACGCTTGTCATCAACAGTGATCAATTTGAAATCAATAATGTGCTTAGAACTACTGAGAATGAAAACAAGTCATCCATACTATGCACGGTGTGCAACTAAGAAAAATTCATGATGCAACAATTCCACTAATCACACAGCAACATATGGCCACGATATAACTCAATAAATCACGTCGAGCTATTGATTTAGCCAATCTTGATTGACCAAGATGTGTACACTCAGGTTTATTCAACTAGAAATAGAAGATGTAATAGATATACCCAATCCAATAATTTAGTTTGCAAACCACCCTATACAGAATGTGAGTTGTGTGAGAAACCCTAATATTCGTAACCAATGCCAACCATCAACTGAAACATCAAAAGTGTGAATATTAGTGATTGTATATCAACTAACAAATGCCACTATGGCAGAGGAACAACCAACCAAGAAATCCATGGTAGTTATGCACAACCAGGCATCCAATCGACATAGGATAGAGGCCCTTCCATTAAAATCGTTGAGTTACTTCGCATAAGGCGGGTGACTGTGACCTTAAAACACAAATAGAAATGTAAGGTTTTTGCTAAGATCACATAGGCAGTGACGGGAAGCCATACCAACATGATGGCTATACGACCCATGGGTGAGCCCGTATTCAAGGCAATAGATCACAATAACTGGAAACAACTTGACAAGGTCGACGGTTTCCCTAGGCAACCCCAGCCTGTAGGGTTAAGGGTTTGCACAGTAGCCTTCATAGGAGGAACGAAACTAACTTCAGTGATATTTTGAGGCTGAAGTTGTACGCACAAGGGGATGTGGTGCTTGTGGATGGGAGACAGTCCCTTGACAAGGCCAAAACAAGGAAACATGGCTCTTAATTAAACCTAATAATCGTGAAGACAATCATCCAGCCATTATTTTAAACAAAACCCTTCAACCAACACATAGTGGTAATAAAGAACTATCACCCAGGAAGCCTAACAATCCAACAAACTTAACTGATATAAGACGAACCATCTATTTTCCATTCAAATCCAAACTTCCACACAGTTGCAGCACTCAGGACAAACACAAACCCACACAACTGAGCCAAAATCATTTCATAACCAAAGTGAATTCAAGACTGGCCAAAAGTGACATACATGTTAATCAAAATCCTTAAGAAGAGGGGTGGCCAAGAGGTTTCACCCTGCTAAAATTCTGGAGCGTGAACACAACAACAAGATCAAACAATAGTGATGTAGGAGCATCGTTGGCAAGCACACAGAGACACGACCACTCAACACGTGGGAGTTCTTCCAGAACCTCAACGTTGGCAGTTGTAGCCGATTTTTAAATCCCCCTTAACTCAACGCTGGAATTTACCTTTGGAGGCACGCTTGAACTAGTGTCAAAATTTACCCTTTGAGGCACGTTTTGAAAGTCACAAGAGGAGCAAGAGTTTCCACTATGGATCTAGAATGTGACTGAACTAGGATAGCATAGGATGAATTTTAGAGTAGGCAAGTAACCAGGGGAAACCCTAGAAATATTTTTGAGTTTAATAGAAGTTTGAGACACCCAAATAGGGGGGGCTGCAATAGAGAGAGCTACAATAAAGAGGGAAGGTAATGTAGGAGGACAACGAGTTAGTAGAAAACTTGAAGCTTTCAAAGCTGTTGTAATTTTGAGTGTATTTTATAGCCATTTTGACACTTCTGAATATAACAGAAGGAAAATTGACCCAGATGCATGGTGTGTGAACTGTGTTTGCATTTTTTCTATTTTTATGAGCAAGAGAATGAATCTCACTAGGATTTAATGGAACTGTGAATAGTAGTTTTTCAGTTTCAATTGTTTCTCTTCAATTGAAGCTCTGCAAGTGGTGCATGTAGCCATGGAGAAATGCCAGGAAAATAGGAGGAGTTTCTCTGTGAGAAACCCCCTGGATCTGAGTTATCGAAATCCCTTAGACGCAAGGAGTGTGCAAGAAGTCAAGGCTTGCACAAGGAAAATATCAGGAGGAATAACACTTCGTATAAGTGTTATTGAGATCCAAGGAACCCATTTCCCAGGAGAAGGCAAAGATTGAGTCTTCGGGACTTAGAAAATATTCTAAGTTTGAGAGAGAGTAAAAATCTCAGGAGGAGAAGTGTTGTCGACCGTCGGATCACGGTGGGGACTCAGTGATTGTCGGATTCGAGACAAGTGCACAGTTTTTAATGCTGCATATACCCAAGAGGGATAATTTTGAAGGTCTTAACGGACTATGGAGAGCGCTCCAGGAGGAACGTCGAATCCCCGTACACTGTTATATCAAGTGGAATTGTGAGATGTTTAACGACGAGTACTTTTCAACTCCTAAATCTCAAGAGGGATAACAACCATCGATCCCAGGTAGATCTGGACCGTTGGTCCACCTCGTGATTTCGGGTATCGTAGGTTGGGAGGATAGAGGTCCTTGACTCCCAAAACCCCGAATCGTGAAATAACGATTCAAGAGGAGAGGATCTGGGTCGTAGATATTAAGGGGCATTGTGAGCCATTGATCAAACGCCTCAATCTTTCAGAATTTTGGTGACCAAGAGGAGGAACGAACGGACTTCACGAGGGATGAAGTCACAAAACGTGAAACGCTGAAGCAATCATAACCATTGGCCAAGGGAAAATCTGGGCTGTAGATCTTACGTCATCGCAATTTCGGCATTCATGACTTGAAGAATTCAGATGCCTTGTGTCGCCAACTCCCAACCTTACGAATTGCGATGCGCCTTTGTGATAAAGTTGGTGGTCACGGGTGTGTGGTCATGTGAGCTAGGGAAAAAGAGGGGGCTCACCTCTGTTGGCCCTAATCGGGGTTTTGGGACTTGGAAGAGCTAAGGGCTCGTTGTATTGGAAAACCTGGAGTTGCGAAATGCAACGTGCCTTTTAGGGTAAGCCCGTGGTCGTGACTGCAGTCACATGGAAAATGAACTCGGGCTTAGTGCTAGAGTGAGTGGGAAAAAATGAAACCAAGGACCTGTGGAATTGGAGATAGAGGTTCCATTTCAGAACCAGGAGAGTCGTTCCAGCTCCAAAATCGTAGATCCTGATCGGGAGGTTACGCAGCCCTTAGGAGGGATAGGGGGTCTGCATCAGGCGGTATCAGAGCCGATATTTCTTAATATGTAGACTTCAGGTGAATGAGATAGAGAAATTGAAGCTATACTATGTGTGTGATAGACAGTCAACACAATGCTGCCAAGGAGATGAGAGGTACCTTTAGCCAACCATGTTGTAGAGAGAGAGATGCGAGAGCTTCGCATAAGATTGAAAGTAATGGAAGCAAAACAAAGAAGAGAACCTGATACTGGAGGTATCAGCAATGTAGAGAGTGAAGAAATAGAAGTCGAAGAAGTTTCAGGAGGAGACGATGTCGAAGGACACTTACTGAGAGTAGTTTCCATATTGGGAGGCAGGGCCAAGATAGAGGTCCCAATGTACGAAGGCAATCTAGATGCTGAGGAGCTGCTAGATTGGATAAGATCCATGGACAGACACTTCAACTATGAATATTTTGATGAGGAGAAAAAGGTGAAATAAGTGGTCACTAGACTAAAGGGACATGAAACACTGTGGTGGGATGAACTACAGCCTGAGAGAAGAAGTAAAGGAAAACATAGGATAAATAATTGAGACAGAATGGTAGCCGAACTAAAGGCTAAGTTCATGCCTAAATATTATCAGATAAATTTGTTCAGGAAGTTGCAAAACCTGAGACAACAAAGTATGACAGTTAAGGAGTACACAGAGGAGTTCTACAGGCTGAACATCAGAACTGGACAAAGAGAGAAAGATGTGGAGAAAGTTTCCATGTACATAAATGGCCTGAGGTATGAAATCCAGGATGATCTCAACATGATGTCAGTCAAAACCATGGAAGATGCTTTTCAGTTTTCATTGAAGGCAAAGGAGAAGATGGCTAGAAAACAGAACCAGTGAGGAAGAGGTAAAAGATCCATCCCAAGAAAAAGAAAGGGAGTTACCCATGACAAATCACATCAGCCTATGGACGAGACTGAGAAACCACACAATCACTTGGAAAGAGGAGGAAGTTCCTGAGAAAGAGAGGGTGGTGGAAGAAAATATTCTAGAGGAAGAGGCAGAGAGGGTTATAAACATGAAATCTTGTGTGATGTAATTCCCATGGACGTATTGCATATTCTGTTGGGAATACCATGGCAGTTTGATAGAAATGTCATTCATGATGGGAGGAAAAACACATACACATTGGAGAAGAATGGTTGAACACATATGTTGTTGACAATAAAGGAGAAAAGAGTGAAAGAAGAAGCTAGCACCAACATACTTCTCATGAGTGGGAAGGAATTCCTGAGAGAATTAAAGGATGAACATGAGATGAAGTTTGTTGTAGTAAGGAAACCCACAGTTATCCTTACAAGCACATCACTGAATGATTTGCCTGAGGAAGTTCAAGAATTATTGGATAATTTCACTGATATAGTGGTGGATGAGTTGCCAAACTCATTACCACCCATTAGGAGTATCAGTCATCATATCAACTTGATACCAAGAGAAACCCTGTTGAACAAAGGATCCTATAGATTAACACCTCGAGAGAATGAGGAGTTTTCCTCAGGGCGATTTTGAGCCCATGCACAGTACCAACTGTGTTGAGCCCAAAGAAATATGGAGGATGGAGAATGTTCACAGACTCGAGAGCCATCAACAATATCACCATCAGGTATAGATTCCCTTTACCAAGAATGGATGATTTAATTGATTTCTTAAGTGGAGCAAATATATTTTCTAAGATAGATCTAAAATGTGGATATCACCAGATCAGGATGATAGAAGGCGATGAATGGAAAATAGCCTTTAAGACAAACGAAGGTCTGTATGAGTGACTGGTTATGCCATTTGTTTTAACGAATTCCCCGAGCACTTTTATGAGGCTGATAATGAAATTCTAAAAGATTTCATTGGAAAATTTGTGGTTGTATATTTGGACGATATACTGATCTTTAGCAGGACTAAAGAAGAGCAGTTGAGGCACCTAACGTTAGTATTGAGGAGGCTACAACAGGAGAAGTTGTTGATAACTATGAAGAAGTCCTCTTTTATGAAAACAAAACTTATGTATTTGGGTTTTGTGATCTCTTCAAATGAACTGAATATGGATCCAGAGAAGGTGAAAGTGATCAAAGAATTTCCATCACCAAGAAGCATGGTCGAGGTAAGGAGCTTTCATGCATTAGTGAGTTTCTATAGGAATTTCATTAGAGACTTCAGTGGGATTTGTGCACCAATGATGGATACTGTGAAGAAAAGGCACAAGTCATTCAAATGGACAGAAAAGGCCAAAAGCAGATTCAGTATACTGAAGGAGAAGATAACGGAACGACCAATTCTGGTCTTACCGAATTTTGAAAAGACATTTCAGGTAAAGTGTGATGCAAGTGCAGTTTCAATAGAAGTAGGAAATACTCCACACATGACAAGGAGTTCTATTCCATAATCCAAGCCTTGAATAAATGGAGGCATTATCTTGTCCCACAAGAGTATGTCTTGTATAGCGATAACCAAGCTTTAAAATTCATAACCAGGGAGGAAAAATTGAATCAAAGGCATGAAAAATGGGTTGAATTTATGGAAAATTTTACTTTTATCATAAAACGTATTGTTGGGAATGCTAACAAGGTTGTTGAGGCGTTAAGTAGGAGATGTTTAATTCTACAGGAATTCCAAGTGAAGACCTTGGGGTTTGAACACCTTAAGGATATGTATTGTGATGATACGGACTTCAAGGAAGCATATGAAGCATGTACAAATCCTCTATTGAGAGATAGGAGTTAGTGGACGGAGTACATGATTCAAGAAGGATTTTTTTTCAAGGGCAACCAATTGTGCATACCAAAATGTTCAATGAGGGATAATTTTCTGAAGGAGAAGCATAGGGGAGGATTAAATGGACAATTTTGGCCATGATAAAACATTTGCACAGTTGAGTAGTTCATACTATTGGCCGGGTATGAGAAAAGAGGTGATAAAGTTTGTGAATATATGTAGGATCTACCAACATGCAAAGGGGAAAAGACAGAACATTGGATTGTATCAACCATTTCCAATACCAAAGAGGCCTTGGGATGCAATAAGCATGGATTTCATATTGGGGTTTCCAAGAACACAAAGGGGATTTGATTCCATATTTGTGGTAGTGGACATGTTTTCAAAGATGACACATTTCATCCCATGCTAGAAGACCAGTGACGCAACACATGTTGCAAATATGTTTTTCAAATAAGTTGTGAGACTTCACGACCTACCAAGGAGCATTGTCTCGGACAGAGATACAAAATTTCTTGGTCACTTTTGAAGGGCGTTGTCGAAGAAGATGGGGACATATTTTTCCTTCATATCAGCATATCACCCTCAGATAGATGGGCATACTGAGGTGGTGAATAGAATTCTGGGAAATTTGTTGAGGAGCTTAGTCATTGAGCATCATAATCAGTGGGATCAGATTTTGCCACAAGAAGAATTTGCATACAATGACTCACCAAATAGGAGCACTAGAAAAATTCCATTCCAAATATTATATGGAATGCAACCCAGGGGAGTGTCTGAGTTGAGAGACTTGGAACAGGGTGAGATCAGGAGTGTTGGAGCAGAAGATTTTGTTGCTGAAATGCAGAAACTCCATAGCCAGATCATAAGACAGTTACAGAGTTATAACTAGAAATACAAGGACAGAGATGATCAACATTGCAGGGAAATTCAATTTGAAGTGGGAGATCAGGTTTTGGCACATCTCAGGAAGGAAAAGTTCCCTAGGGGAACATATAACAAATTGAAAATGAATAAGATAGGACCCTGTAATATCTTGAGGAATTTTTATGCAAACGCCTATGAGATTGAGCTACCAGATGGTGTGGGAATATTGCCCATATTCAATGTTTTAAACCCATATCATTATAGGAAAGATGACACAGAGGGGTCAAAATATCAAGAAGAGATTCAACAGGAGAAACAGATGCATGTAGAAGAAAAGCCACAGATGGAGAAAATTGTGGATCAGCGGATTGACAAGAAGACCAGAAGAAAAAAATATTTTGAATATCTAGTCAAATGGAAGGGCAACCCAATCGAAGATTCCAGTTGGGAAAATGAATTTTCTATCCAGAAGTAGGGAAAATTAGTGCAGGAGCTCATGGATAGGAGTCCATGAATTTTTGTCAAGGGGAGTATGATGCAAGAGCATTGTTGGCAAGTGCACAGAGACAAGACCACTCAGGGCATGGGAGTTCTTCCAGAACCTCAACGTTGGCAGTTGCAGCCGATTTTGAAATCCACCTTAACTCAGTGTCGAAATTTACCTTTGGAGGCACGCTTGAACCAGTGTCGAAATTTACCCTTTGAGGCACATTTTGAAAATCACAAGCGGAGCAAGGGTTTCCACTACGGCTCTGGAATGTGACTGAACTAAGATAGAGTAGGATGAATTTTAGAGTAGGAAAGTAGCCAGGGGAAACTCTAGAAATCTTTTTGAGTTTAATAGAAGTTTGAGACGCCCAAATGGCGGGGGGCTACAATAGAGAGAGCTACAATACTTAGGGAAGGTATTTTAGGAGGATGACTAGTTAGCAGAAAACTTGAAGCTTTCAAATCTATTGTAATTTTAAGTGTATTTTGTAGCCATTTTGGCACTTGTGAATATAACAGAAGGAAAATTGACCCAGATGCATGGTGTGTGAACTGTGTTTTCATTTTTTCTGTTGTTTTCTGTTTTTATGAGCAAGTGAATGAATCTCACTAGGAGTGAATGGAACTGTGAATAGAAGTTTTTCATTTTCAATTATTTCTCTTCAATTGAAGCTCTGCAAGTGGTGCATGGAGCCAGGGAGAAACGTTAGGAAAATAAGAGGAGTTTCTCTGTGAGAAACCCCCTATATATGAGTTATCAAAATCCATCGGATGCAAGGAGTGCACAAGAAGTCAAGGCCTACACAAGGCAAATATCAGGAGGAATAACACTTTGGATAAGTGTTATTGAGATCCAAGGAACCCATTTCCTAGGAGAAGGCAAAGATCAAGTCTTCGGGACTTAGAAAATATTCTAAGTCTGAGAGAGAGTAAAAATCTCAGGAGGAGGAGTGTTTTCAACCATCGGATCACGGTGGGGACTCAGTGATCGTCAGATTCGAGACAATTGCACAGGTTTTAATGTTGCGTATGCCCAGGAGGGAGAATTTTGAAGATCTGAATGGATGGTGGAGAGCCCTCAAGGAGGAACATCGAATCCTCGTAGACCCTTAGATCAAGTGGAATTGAGAGAAGTTTAACAATGAGGACTTTTCAACTCCCAAATCTCAACAGGGATAATAGTCGTCGATCCTAGGCCGATCTGGACCATTGGCCCACCTCACGATTTTGGGTATCATAGGCTGGGAGGACAGAGGTCCTTGACTCCTAAAACCCCAAATTGCAAAATAGCGATTCGAGAGGAGAGAATTTGGGTCGTAGATCTTAAGGGGCGTTAGGAGTCGTTGATAAAACGCGTCAATATTTTGACATTTCGGTGACCTGGAGGAGGAACAAATGGACTTCATGAGGGGTGAATTCGCGAAACGTGAAACGTCGAAGCTATCGAAAATCGTCCACCAAGGGGAAATCTGGGCCATAGATCTCGCATCATCACAACTTCGGCGTTCGTGACTTGGATAAGTCAAACACCTTGTGTCCCCAAGTCCCGACCTTACGAATTGCAATGTACCTTTGTGTTAAATTTGGTGGTCATGGGTGTGTGGTCACGCGAGCTGGGGAAAAGGAGGGGGCTCACCTTCTTTGGCCCTAATCGGGGTTTTGGGACTTGGAAGAGCCAAGGGCTCATTGTATTTGAAAACCCGAAGTTGCGAAATGCGACACAACTTTTAGGGTAAGCCCATGGTCGTGCTTGTGGTCATGTGGAAAAAGAACTCATGCTTAGTGCTAGAGTGCGTGGGAGAAAACACAACCAAGGACCTATGGACTTGGAGATAGAGGTTCCATTTTGGAACCAAGAGAGCCATTTTGGCTCTAGAATCAGAGATCCTGACCAGGAGGTCACGCAACCCTTAGGAGGGATAGGGGGTCTTCATTAAATAGTCTAACTAGGGGGACAATGGGAAGGGTAAAGGTGATGTGAAGTAAATGCACGTCGCCTCCGTGCTCATTTCATTTACTCCACACTACATGCCAATGATCCTTCCATTAACACCATTAATCAACCAGTGCATCGATAGTATCGACACATTTAAACCATAGCATAATCCAAGCCCACATAATAATTCAACCATTTGCAATCACCTTGCCAAATGCACCACCTATGTTTACATTTCTGATATAACTCAAATAAATCGCTTGACCACTACACAATCTAAATGATCATGTATACAATCATCACCAAATAGCATGATCAACATCAACCCAAAACATAACATAATCACCTTAAAAAATGCAAGCCATCACTTCCATGAGCCACCAATGTTATAACATATGTATATCAGATACTGATTCCATTAAGCAATGCATAACCAATGCATTATCACCTTGGCAAATGCGCCACCAAAATTTGCACCATATGCATAAAAAAATGTAACTTAACAATATTTCATAGACATTTCTTTGTTAGCTAGGAATTAACCACTATCAAAAAGTATTTTCATGCATATAGTATCGCAGAGCTATGTCTCTTTTGCATTAGATATAGTATTTTTCTTTTCCTCAAAATGCCTTTATGCAATTTTCACTAACATTTTTGTTTTTCAGGTGCGAGAAGAACAAATACCATAAATGAATATCAAGTTGTAGTATCGTGAAGGAACAACATCTCAAAGATTAACTGATATCAACGACAACCATGTTCTCATAAACCATGTAAAACTTTGTATCATGTCATCATAACATTGAAAATGAACATACTTGATCTTCAAAAGTTCAAGGGGTCCCACCTACTAGCATTATTTAATCTTATATAATAATAGGCTTATTAACACTTTGCAAGTGAAATTATGTTGACATTTTCAATCGTCAACACCACCTACCACCGGAAACAACATGATGTATACTATCCATCCATAGGTGTTGTGTCTGCATGCGCATTGTCCTTTATGTCCAAATACCTTCATCAATCTTGCGGTCCAAAACCAATAACTAGGATTGAAATCAATGACAACAACCAATCTTCCAACAATCTCCCCCTTTTTCATTGATATCAACACTCATGCTCCCTCTATCATCATGATCCCAATTTCTCTCCCCCTTTGACATCAATGGAAAAGGGTAGGGCTTCTCCCCCTGAGTTCAATGGCACAAGGTGACCTTCTTCTTTTGGGTTGCTCCCCTTGAACATGTGGTACTCAATAATACTTCATCCTTATTTTTGGTCTTTGGGACTTTTTCTTCTCTCTCTTCTTCATGTCTAGGATGTATATGTTGTTCGATATTCTTGTTGCAGTTTCAACCAATTTTCCTAAGTTATATTCTTTGATTTCACATTTTCGGGAGTCAAACAAAAGAGTATATCCTTGATCACATATTTTTTTGACACTGAGGAGATTATGCTTCATATATTCAACCAATAGGACTTTTCCTGCTTTTACATTTTCACTTCCAAGCTTTACAGTTTCTTTTCCAAATATTTTGGTAGATGAGTCATCTCCAAATGAAACATTTCCACCCATTTTCTTCAATATGAAAAATTTGCTTTGATCTCCGGTCATATGAGATGAGCACCCACTGTCTATGAACCATTCATATTCTTCTTTTCATTCTTTAGAAACCAATGCTATTCGACAATTTTAACTATGTGGAATTTCTTTCCTTTTTCATGTTGTAGTTGGTATAGGGGCATTTGGCATATGATTATCTTCCTTCATCTCTCTGCAATCTCATGCTTTGTGACCAATATTATTGCACTTGTAACATACAATATTTTTATCCATTAATGGGTCAAATGGATTATAATTTATGTTGGCAGGTCTGCGAACATTTTCATATCTACTAGTTGCACCATTCATGTAGCTTGTGTAATTATTCCTTTCATTGATTCTAATTTTGATATATGGGGGTAAGTGATCTTCTTTGTGGTGTGGTCCATCTGGGTTCACAATATATTCTTCTATAGTTTCCTTCATAATGATTGCTTTCATACCTGATGGGAGAGGATCTTCTTGATGTCTCATTCCTTATGAATTCTAGTCTTATATCTTGTTGTTCAACTTGTTCTCGAGTGTTGGTTTCATCATTTTCATCTCCCTTCTCTTGTTTTGTTGTCTTCAAATTGTCATTGTATCATAGTCATGTCTTGTCGTTTGCAGATCTTTGAATGCTAAGGATCTCATTTAATTTCTCAGTGATTTTTTAGAACTTCTTCAACTTTTCTATTGTCAATAGTATCTCTCCTTTTGTGTGATCCAATTCTGCTTTCAATTTTTCATAATCTTGTAATTTTTCCTTCAAGCTAGCAATGGTATTTTCAATATTGTAATTCTCTATTAAGAACCAAATATCAATATAGCATAGAAAAACCTCAGAAAAAGTACTCAACACTTTGAAAAAGAGATAATTTCATATAATAAGCCTCTTCGAGGGGGCAACCTCCTTTTACCCCACTTAAATGTTCAAGTACAAGATGATTCAAAATGAAAATGTCTCCTTGGTATATATAGGAGACTAGGAGGTAACAAGATGATTCAAATGAAAATGTCTCCTTGGTACATATAGGAGACTAGGAGGTATAATTACAACTAATGGCCTAAAGTCACATAAATAAAATAATGACACACACACATGCCCCACCATGGGAAATGAGCTAATATTAGGGCTTAACATGCCCTCCCCTTGAGACAAGTGTTGTCCGCAATGCTTGAGTAACTCGATGCTTCAGATAAAAGACTCACTTCCCAAGTGGAATCTTCAGCCAGTTTTTTCCTCCATTTAATGAGATATTCTCAAATGGATCTATTCCTCACCTATAGAATTATTGTGTCGATGGCTTTAGGGCTCCACATGATTTTTCCTTCCTCGGCCAAGTTCCTCGGAAATATAGTTTGAATTGGGATCTTGTCACCTATAACCTTGTTTAAGCATAACATGAAAAACTAGGTGTACTGCAGGATATGTAGGCAACTCCAATTTGTGGGCGCCATAGTACCAATATTTTACAACACCTTATATGGGCCATAAAACTTTGGGTGGATAATTTATTATCTTCTTTGGCTTCCTCTTGAGGGACACTGCTTGTATGGTTGTAGCCTTAAAAACACCCAATCCCCTACTTCAAAAACTTTCACCAATGCATGTTGATCCGCTTGTTGTTTCATGATTTGGTGCCAATGTTAGTCGCCCTTTAAGATTTGGAGAACTTCTGTTGTTGATTTCGATGTGATCTTCCACGCTTGAACCTTAGATTTTATTTTAGAGAAGAAGTGATGGAAGGAGGGTGGTATCCATAAAGTGCCACATAAATGGTGTCATTTTTGTTTCAAAGATGAAAGGAAGTGTTATACAACAAAAATGACACCATTCCGCCAAGGGTAACCATTTGAAAAAGTGTGTTTGTTTATCAGAGACAGCTACCGAAGGTATCATTCCATACATTTGTTCACTATATCCTAGCTTTGTCCATCCGATTGAGAATGATAGGATGAGCTATGAGCCAATTGGAGTACCCAAACAAGAAAATAATTCTATCCAAAAATGTCCAAAGGAAGATGGGACTGGCCACTACACAATCTTTGGGCTGCCATGTAGTTGAACTCCGTTCTGCATGAATGTGCTAAGTAACCCACTAGCTTTGAAGGGATGAGAGTGCACAAAATTCAGCGTGCATACTTGGTTAGTTCATCAACAATCACCATGATGACACTCTTTCCTTCGTGACTTTGGAAACCTCCTCCCAACAAATAATTTGGGATGGATAATGGTTGTAAAATACCTAGGGTCTTAATTGTTTCCACCTTATTTTGTTGGTAAAACCAAACATTCTGCCACAAACCTTTGAACATCATTTTTAAGGCTATCCCAAAAAAATCTTCCTTGACTCTATGGTAGGTTTTCAAAATATCGAGTGCCCTCCTACTAGAGAGGTGTGCACCTTACTAGTACCTTTTGTTTGAGTTAATGCATTTCTTACATAAATATAAGCGCATCTTTGTACCATAGTGAACTCTTTTTCCATGTAAATGTATATGATGCAATAGAATCCCATCAAGAACCTTTTGAATGAGACTCCACACTTTTTCGCCATTATTCCATTCATCCTTGATTTTACATTATCCAATCGGGTTGATCAAGATACATAGAGAAAGGCCTCAACATCTTCATCCTTTCTTGAGAGTGCATTTGCCACAACATTTTTCTCTTTCCCCTTTTATAGATGATTTCAAAATCATAAGCCAAAATCTGATTACCCATTTTGTTCTTTTCTTCTCAAGATAGTCCTTGTTCCAAGAAGTATTTAAGACTATCATGATCCTGCTTTGACCTTGAAGTGCCTACCTATTAGGTAAGGACGCATTTCTTCATGTAATGCATTGCCATCATTTCCTCTCATAAATGGCTTTGTGTAAATCCCTTCCCTTGAGTGTTCAATTTCTTCAAAAAGCTAGGGGCCTTCCTTCTTGCATTAGGACAACACCAATTCCATTTCCAGGCATCATGACATTTCACAATAAAGGTTTTTGTGAATTGGAGTGGTCAAGACAAGAACTTACACATCACCTCTTTAAGTTGTTTAAAAGATTTAGTTTCCTCCTGGAGTCCATGAAAATGCATCCTTCTTAGTTAGTGTCGCTAAAGGTGCTTCTATTCTTCCATAGTTCCTCACAAACTTCATGGGTAGTAACCTCTCAAACCCAAAAAATCCTCTAAGATTCTTCTTCAATGTTTTGGGAATCGACCAGTCCATGATGGTCTTAATCTTGTTAGGGTCTACCTAACACCATCATGAGATACAATATGACCCAAATATTCTACCTCCTTTACTCCAAAGAAACATTTGGATGGTTTGGCATATAGTTGTTGCTCCTTTAGTAGTTGTAGCACCTTGTCAACATGTCGCACATGATCCTCCCAAGACTTTCTCTATATATATTAGCATATCATCAAAAATATTAACACAATTTTTGAAGGAAGGGCTTGAAAATGGAATTCATCAACCCTTGAATGTGGAAGGTGTATCAGGCCAAAAAGGCATGACCAAAATTCATAATGACCTTCATTAGTTCTCACTGTTGTTTTGGGATATCATCTTCCTTCATTCTAATCAGATGATACCCCTAAACGGAGATCCAATTTTATGAAATAGATTGCTCTATAGCCATCTTAACAATTCATCAATGACGAGAATGGGAAACTTATATTTAATAGTGATCTTGTTGAGCTCTCTATAACTGACATACGCCATGAGCTATCTTTCTTGAATACCATTACCACTAGTGTAGAGTAAGAACTTTGGCTAGGTCTAATAATTCCATCCTCTAACATTTCTTCTACCAAGCGCTCAATTTCACTCTTTGGGCTGGCAGGTCTATATGGAATGATGTTATGAGTAACACTCCCATGAATTAGGTGATTTTCATGATCATGGTTTCGAGTGGATGGAAGACCTTGGGGAATATCTCCAAATACCTTTGGAATTCTTATCAATGATCCTTTGAGATCTTGAGGAATAGATGTTTGGAACATCTAGTGAGCATAGTTGTGCACAAATGCCTTGATTCCTTTAATAATTTTGTCATGCCATTAGAGATTATCACCTTACTTCTTAGGTTTCCCATGTGATACCTCTTAACTCAATTTTTCCTTCTAAGAAAATTTCAATGAAAAATTTCTTGAAAATTAAAAGCCAATCGCTCCTACTGTAACCATTGGATTCCTAGTACAACATTTGCACCATGCATGGGTATAGAAATAATTGGACTATTCATTACATATTCCCATAGTAAGATTGATCTTATTTCATTTTCCTCGGAGCAAATTGATAGTTCCTCCATGCAATCATTACTTGAAACCTCGAAGCGCTAGATATACAAAGCAACCTAGAGCTTTGGCTAATTTATAATGAAATTATGAGTACCCATGTGAATCAATTAGGACTCATACCTTTTCTTTGATGTATCCTTGATCTTGAGGGTCTGAGGAGTGTTAATTCCACCAATGCATTACACGACATCGCGGGAGTCAACTCTGCATCTAAATTGTTTCTATGTTTTCATCTTGAGATGGTTCTGTTCTTGTTCTTCTTCCCTTCACACCCATGTAGAATAATTTCTTCTCACCACACTTATGTCCCTTACTATACTTGTTGTCACAATTAAAAGCATAAACCTTTGCTTTCTTTCCCTCCAATTGTTGAGGTAAGTTTTAGAAGAAGGGCATTGTTCTCTATAGATGTTAGGATTGGTCCTTCTAGTAGCCATAGCCACATTTTTATTTTCAACATTTCTTTCCACCTTAAATGCATTCTCCAATGATTTAGTTCCAAAGCAACCCTCATGTTGAATGTGATCCTTAAAGTTCCTATGAATACATCAATCAAAATGCCTGGAATATCTACACTTTTTATATTCAATCTTGAAGTTCTCTAATGTATGCCGGTAATCGAACCCTTTTGCTTCTGAGATTTATCAATTATTAAAGAAGGTATTTCTCTCCTTTTATCCTCATAGTGTGCTATCATTTCTTCCGCGGAAATTGTCCATGATGAGTGATTTGTGAGAGAAAATCCATCGATACCATACAAATGATTAGGTTCTAAAGTAAAAGAAGCAATTGCATCTTTGTGTATGCACATTATGGAGATCAAAGAATTGCTCCCCATCTCAGCAGGTATCCATGTGATTGGGTCCTTGCCATCAAACTTCCTCATATCAATCTTAGGAACGGTTGGTCTTCAAAACCAAAGTTGGATTTTCCATTCTTGATTCAATTCTCCTTGTTTCATCATCATGAATTTCATGGATGCATTTTCACTTTCAGTGTGTCTTCTCTGTTACAAAATTTTTCAATACTTCCATGATCTCCCCTTTTAAACCCTCCATCATCTCTTGTAGTTCATCTTTTGTTACTATCTTCTTTTGTATATCATTTATGTCCCTACGCATTTCTTCACCTTCATCATGATTCCAAGTAGGATTGTCTGGAGGCTTATTTTGTGTAGAAGTTCCCTTTTTGGGTGGCATGTTCACCAAGTATCACTTTTGAACCTTGATTTTGAGGTGGTTCTGCTAGAGAATATTTCTTTTGTTGTATCTCCCAAGTTTCGACCCTTCTGGGTATGAAACCTTATTTTATGTAGTTCTCTGATATTTATTCTTTGTTATTCCAAAGTTCTGATCAAAATTGGATGTGCCAAGTGGAATTTACGGTAACTTCCCCACAACTTGCCAATTTTTGGCCTTTCCATGAGATCTCACTTGTATAGCGTGCCCCACACAAAATAATTGATATAAAATTTTGACACTCGCACCATAAGTACTACAGAATGTCCACGATACAATGAAACCAGTCCCACTCAATTTGGATACTCTAGGAAGAAGTTATGATTGTTTTACTTGGAACACATTCTTGAGACTAGTCAATAATACTAGTCAGATACCCTATCTTACACAGGATGTATATACAAATTTAAGATGACCCAAAAGATGAAATTTGTACCAAAGATACCTTACTAATTTCTGTGAATAGCCTCCAGAGTTCAGGTTCTGATACATTACATAAACTTTTTTATAGCGAAGCTTCTGCAATGACTCAGTTCAGGATGATTCCAAAACCCTATCTTGTACATGATGTATCTCTGAAATTATAAGGCCTCAGGAGTTGAATTTTGAACTACCTTGATTCGTCTACTAAATATCCTTCAAGCAGTTTCTTCTAAAACATTGCAAAAAAAAAGTTATAGCAAAAATTCCAAGGTGTCTCAGATGTAGCAGCAAAACCGCAAGACCTTGAGCTTTGATACCATATGTTAAGAACCAAATATCAATATAGCATAGAAAAACCTCAGAAAAAGTACTCAGCACCTTGAAAAAGAGATAATTTCAGATAATAAGCCTCTTCGAGGGGGAAACCTCCTTTTACCCCACTTAAATGTTCAATTACAAGATGATTCAAAATGAAAATGTCTCCTTGGTATATATAGGAGACTAGGAGGTATAATTAC